>CAHIKZ030002280.1:2467500-2477500 GCA_903632075.3 Acanthosepion pharaonis | reverse complement strand
AATGTGAAGAGAGGACAAATGGAGCGAGAAAACAGAAAAGGGAGGCGTGCAACAAGCATTTTTCTCACCGAATTTATACAGCGAGAGATAATTCTATCTACCAGAATTTATCAGTGGACATATTGTTAACATGTTGATGATAGATTCAAAATGAAAAGTGAAAAGAAATATCAGAAAAAATAGCCAAGGAAAGCAGGAAGAAAGATGGAATGCATGGTTGTGAGCACAATGGGGGCCGTCCAAGATGTGAATTACATATTGGGCAGGGCAAAATCTGAAAATGTGACACAGACATTTGAAGGTATCTAGGAATAGCGAAAGAAACCGAGTAAAGAAAGGATAAAAAAAAAAAAATATAATTAGAAATGAATATAGCTGGATTGCTGCGTAATATCTACTCTTCAATATTGAAGATGAACAATTTTGTCAAAAACTGAAGATTAAGTCACCTGAGACGTGGTTTGATTGACAAATGATTTGGTTTGATTTGTTTTGTTTTATGGCATATCAATCGCAATGCATTATATAATGCCGACAATTTTTATTGCTGGTAATTTTTTTTTCCTTCAAAAAATCTATTTCTGGTCATATTTTTTCTTCAAAAATGTATCACTGCTAATATTTTTTTCAAAAAAATCTATAGCTGGTAATTTTTTTTTTTTTAAAATATGTATTGCTGGTAATAATTTTTTACAAAGTATTTCTAGTATTAAAATCTATTTTTACACTTACATCGTGTTTTGACCCCTGTTTGATTCTGATCAGAGGCCTTGCTGTTGGACATAGTTTATCGTCTTATTCAGGATGTGGATGTAGTTTATCGTTTTACCCAGGATGCAATTGACAAATGATAATAATACTATGAAACTTTAAGAATATAAACAGTCGGAAAGAAACAGCGGAACTGTGATGAAGACTAGGATAATTTAACACCAACAAGACACACGGAATCAGGAAAACAGCGAGGTTTTATAAGAAAACAGGCAAAGGAATTAGCATGACAAAGACAAAGAAGACTCATAAAGGAAAAAGCATTGGTTAAGAATTATGGAGAAACATGTACATACCAAGATAAACAGATGGATTTTGCATTGAAATGTGGAGAAAAGCAACAAAAAAAAATCATGGAATCAAAAACCAAAACAGAAGAAATGTTCTGGTCTTAAAAACACGAATCACATTCCAACTCTGATAGAACCAATCTGAAGAATTGGCAGAAGAAATAGAATATACATTAATATATATCTGAATGTTGCAAAGACTGTTCCCAAACAATGAACCTAGTGATGGGGATGTCAAGAAAACCATAAAAAATAAACTTTCGCTTAACATTGAGGTTAAACTTTTGAAAGTAACATACTCTTTTCCTCAAATTCAAAAATAAGTTTTTCAGTTTTATGAAGGAAGTCTAGAGTCAAAAACACATCCTAAAGCAGTGTAGTATATAACATTATTAAGGAAACAAAAATGTCATCCTGAAGACCCTCGCACATACAGAGATATCTCAACTGGATCCATTATAGTGAAAGTATAAATGACTGTTTTACGAACTAGACTCTCATCATTCTCCGAAAGTTAATTTCTGACAAACAACCTTGGTTTTTGTTCTGGTAACAGGTGCAATGATGGCATCAAACAACTCTAAGAAATCGTATACCTATCGAATATCTGATATATTGATCTCATATCAAGGATATTAACAGAGACATCTTCTTCTCATCCATTAGAAACCATCTTTCAAGCTCTGAATGCCTTGATCCGATAGGGAAACAATATCAGTCTGCCAAGGTGTATATGTCTGATGAAGACCCAAACAGCAAATTATTTGAAACCTCATTTTTTACTGACAATAAAAGAAAAAAATAATTGCAATCAAATTAAATTCAGTTTGAAATACAGTAAAGTATTTTGCATATTGGAGATATTAAATTTAATTACCTTGAAATGAAAACTAGAATAAAAGTTTCAGGAAAGATTTTCCATTTTTAAAATGCATGTTACTGCCTAGTTCACACTCCTCCCTGTTCTTTTGAACAGGAGTAGAGATTTACCCCTTGTTTCCTGCTTAGGACTGGGTTTCTGATTACTTCTAAAGTCTCATTCTCTTTCACTCCCAGTATCCCCTTGCATCTTAGTGGCATTATCACCTTGCTTAGGATGGATAGATTAAAAAAAAAAGAAAGAATATATATATATATATGTGTGTGTGTGTAGGCCCCACATATGTAAACATTGTACATTGTTTCATGTAACAGAGACATAAATAAATGTATTTGGACATGTAAGCATATATAATCCATATAAAAAGTAAATATATTATTATGTTTATAGTCATGTATGCCAGTGTATCTGAGATTTTTTTTTCATGCACAGACATGTATATATGTAAATGTTTTTAAGCCCACACTCCTATTACGTAAGCCCACTTGAAAAAAAAAAAAGTCCGCTTTCCAAACTGGTGATCTGAAGTTTCAACAGGCCATGACTTCTCTAGAAGCGACCCAGGTCGGCACCTTTGATATAAGGCGGTATATAGTTGTTACAGAGTGTAGACCAATCCCCCTTCTCTTTCCCCAGCCCCAACTGTTTGCCCCCACGAGGCTCTCTCCTTTACCCCCGCCATGTACCTAACACCAACACTACATCGAAATTAGGAATGTAGGGTAGTAGTGGGTGAAGAGAAAGAAGACTAACATAGAATGCCTACTACCTCCTAGTACCAGTTGCTTCTCAATCTGTCGACTCCCATGTTTACATGCAGCTCTTCCTTTCTCTCTTGTATGCACGTCTACATACTATTATCCCCCCCCACTCTCTGTAATCTACAAAGAAGCTGTGGAGAACCATGATTGCCTATGTTCTGCTGAAACAAGTACTTCTTTCTGTTCTCTCTCACACACACATTCTCTCTCCCTGTTGTCGACACGATGTAACTATCTTTTCTTTCTTTCTGTTAGCCTTTCTTTATTATTCATTGTTCTCTTTCTCTCTTTTAAGCACATCTTCTTTCTGGTATTTATATAGAAAGGAAGCTATGGAGAACCGTGACAGCCCACCTCCTTTATTGGCATGATTCAAAACTCTTATAATTCTTTTAGCCTTCTTTTTTTACTCCCCTCTTTAAACACATATTGTTACCTCTGTTATCTATATAGAAAGGAAGCTGTAGAGATCCATGACTGTTTATGTAAGACATATCTCTTTCTCTCTCGTGTTCACCCCCACCCCACCTACACTGTTGTCCATGATGCAAATGTAAACAGAGTTTTTCCATTTCCGCCCTCTCTCTCCCAAAGACATCCATATGCTGTTATCTACAAAGAAGCTGTGAAGATCCGCGATCGCCTACGCTCTCATCAGATATATCGTTTGAGAGAGAAAGAGAGTTGTTTCTCTTTTCCATGTACTGTTCCCTCTCTCTAACGTTTACATGATCAGTCTCTCCTTGTTATTGAGATAAGAGAAAACAGAAAGAAAAAAGAAAGGTTAAGAGAGAGAGAAAAAGAAAGGTTAAGAAAGAGAGAGAGAAAAAGAAAGGTTAAGAAAGAGAGAGAGAGAAAGAAAGGTTAAGAGAGAGAAAAAAAGGTTAAGAGCAAGAGAGAAAGAAAGGTTAAGAGAGAAAAGAAAGGTTAAGAAAGAAGAAAAAAAGGTTAAGAGAGAAAAAAGGTTAAGAGAAAGAAAGAAAGGTTAAGAGGGTTAAGAGAGTGAGAGAGGTTAAAGAGAAAAAGAAAAGGTTAAGAGAAAAAAAAGGGTTAAGAGAGAGAAAAGAAAAAGAAAGGTTAAGAAAAGAAAAGAAAAGGTTAAGAGAAAAAAGAAAGGTTAAGAGGAGAAAAGGTTAAGAGAGAAAAAGGTTAAGAGAGAAAAGAAAGGTTAAGAAAAGAAAAGGTTAAGAAAAGAAAAAAGGTTGAAGAAAAAAGAAAGTTAAGAAGAAAAGGTTAAGAAAAGAAAAAAAGGTTAAGAGAGAGAGGTTAAGAGGTGAGAGAAAAGGTTAAGAGAAAAAAAGAAAGGTTAAGAGAGAAAAGAAAAGGTTAAGAGAAAAAAAAAAAAGGTTAAGCGAGAAATAAATAAAGGTTAAGAGAAAAGAAAAGGTTAAGAGAGAGAGAGAAAGAAAGGTTAAGAGAGAGAGAAAAAAACTATGTATGAATAGTTGTATACATGTCAATAACAAGAAGAGACTGGTCAGGTAATGTAACTTTCTATACATAGTTCTTTCTTTCCCTCTCTTAACCTTTCTTTCTCTGTTATTTTTTTCTCTCTTTCACACACTTACTGCCATCTCTCTCACTGTTCTCACTCAACATCTGCATATTCTCCATTCTCTCATGTCTCCAGGCTGTAATTTCCCTCACTCTTCACTATATGTTTGTTTTCTCACCCTCTCTATTATCTTCATATTGTTCTTCTATTACTCTCAAGGCATATTTGGCTGAATACACAGGGTGCGGCAGAAATAACTCCAACACAATGGTAAGAAATTAGCTAGACAAAACACCATTCTTACCATTTTGTGGGAGGTATTTCTTCCACATCGTGTACATGTTTCTTTAAGTTTCACTGTCTTTTCTTTCTTTTTTTTTTTTTCAAATTTAAAAAAAAAAATCAATTCACCCCAAGTAAAGAGATAGTAAGATGCAAGAGGCTACTGGGAATGAAAAAGAATGTGAGGACTTAAGGAACTGGAAACCCAATTGTAAACAGAAAACAAAGGATAAACCTCTACTCCTGACTGAGGAGGAGTGTGAACAGGACGACATATGAACCTATCTACTCCTATTGATATTCCCCTGTTTCCCCTTTTCTTTCGCTCTCTCTTAAACTTTCTTTCTCTGTTAACCTTTCTTTCTCTCTCTTAACCTTTATTTCTCTCTCTCTCTCTTAACCTTTCTTTTTCTCTCTCTCTCTTAACCTTTCTCTCTCTCTTAACCTTTTTTCTCTCTCTCCCTTAACCTTTATTTCTCTCACTCTTAACCTTTCTCTTTCTTAACCTTTCTTTCTCTCTCTCTTAACCTTTTTTCTCTCTCTCCCTTAACCTTTTCTCTCTCTCTCTTAACCTTTTTCTCTCTCTCTCTTAACCTTTCTTTCTCTCTCTCTCTTTTAACCTTTCTTTTCTCTCTCTCTCTCTCTCTCTCTCAACCTTTATTTCTCTCACCCTTAACCTTTATTTCTCTCTCTCTTAACCTTTCTTTCTCTCTCTCTCTCTTAACCTTTCTTTTTCTCTCTCTCTCTCTTAACCTTTCTTTTTCTCTCTCTCTCTTAAACTTTCTCTCTCTTAAACTTTCTCTCTTAACCTTTCTTTCTCTCTCTCTCTTAACCTTTTTCTCTCTTAACCTTTTTTCTCTCTCCCTTAATCTTTTCTCTCTCTCTTAACCTTTCTTTTTCTCTCTCTCTCTTAAACTTTCTCTCTCTTAACCTTTCTTTCTCTCTCTCTTAACCTTTCTTTCTCTCTCTCCCTTAACCTTTCTTTCTCTCTCTCTTAACCTTTCTTTTTTCTCTCTCTCCCTTAACCTTTCTTTCTCTCCCTCTCTTAACCTTTCTTTTTTCTCTCTCTCCCTTAACCTTTATTTCTCTCCCTCTCTTAACCTTTCTTTCTCTCCCTCTCTTAACCTTTCTTTTTCTCTTAACCTTTCTTTCTCTCTCTCTCTCAACCTTTCTTTTTCTCTCTCTCTCTCAACCTTTCTCTCTCTCTCTTAACCTTTCTTTCTCTCTCACTCTTAACCTTTCTTTATCTTTTTCTGAGGTCCCTATTATTTGAACTAAGGCACCCAACAATTTTTTCACCATCTCTCTCACAAACATGCTGTTTCTACTTTCCACCATTTTTTGTTGGTCAAAAATTGTCTTTTTTTTTTTTAACTTTTTTTATTCACTTCATAAGTTATATTCAATCTCCTTTTCTCCCCAACATTCTACATCTCCCTTTCTCTATCTCTCTCTCTACAACCAGTTCAGTTATGTACCATGCGTGATACATGCTTAGGCGATCATGTACCTTTCAATACATGACTGACGAGGCAGATTTTTTCCCACAGTAGGTTGCCATTTCTTTCTTCTGCGGTAGACCAGTTGCCATCCAAGGCTACAGAACCTGGTGTGTCCTGCTATTTACCCATAGCAGGGAAGGAGAAAAAGGGGATTCATACCTTTCCCAAGGGTATTGGCATGTAAGTGAATACCATGGATTTGACTGGAATTTGAACTTGGCATATATACAAAGAATCAGTCAGTTATGTGCCATGCATTATACGAGCATAGGCGATCATGTATCTTTCGATACATGACTGACGAGGTAGATTTTTTCCTGCAGTAGGTTGCCATTTCTTTCTGCAGTAAGCAAGTTGGCATCCAAGGATACAGAATCCGGTCTGTCCTGCTATTTACCCATAGCTGTGAAGGACAAGAAGAGGATTTATACCTTTCTCAAAGGTATTAGCATGTATGTGAATGTAATGGATTCAACTGAAATTCAAACTCGGCATATATACAAGGAATCTGTCAGTTATATGCGATGCGTGATACATGCTTAGGCGATTATGCATCTTTCGATATATGACTGACAAGGCAGATTTTTTCCCCACAGTATGTCGCCATTTCTTTCTGCGGTAGACCAGTTGCCATCCAAGGCTATAGAACCAAGTCTGTCCTGCTATTTACCCACAGGATGCATACCTTTCCCGAAGGTATATGCATGTAAGTGAATGTAATGGATTCGATTTACCAATGAACTGGTTACTTAATTTTTCTTTTGTTTATTTTCGTACTCCATCTTGCTTTCCTCTCTTACAATTCACTGGGCAGTTTTTTTTGTCTTTCTTCTTTTCTGTTCATTCTCATTGAAAGATCAATCTATCACTTTCATATTACCAAACTGGTATCTCTCTCTCGATTTCATATAAATCACTTCCTCATTTATGATCTCTCTCTCAATTTCATATAAATCACTTCCTCATTTATGATCTCTCTCTCAATTTCATATAAATCACTTCCTCATTTATGATCTCTCTCTCAATTTCATATAAATCACTTCCTCATTTATGATCTCTCTCTCAATTTCATATAAATCACTTCTTTATTTATGATCTCTCTCTCAATTTCATATTCACTTCCTCAAATGATCTTGTTTTTTTTTATGATCTCTCTCTCAATTTCTCTTTAAATCTTCTTTAAACTCTCTCTTGTCATTCCTGTTTTTTTTTTCGTATTGGTTTACTCTCTCTTTGTAAACTCATTCTCTCTCTCTCTCTCTCTCTCTCTTTCTCTGAATGGATCAGATGAGAATAGCAATCACAAAGGAGGCATACAAATGTCCAAACAGAAATTTGAAGATTAATATGTCAGCCTCTAAAAATTCATACTTCCATTTATTTTGGAAAGCAAATGTAAAAAAGCAGAGTTTATTTATTAACCCCTGAGTATGGCACAAGGTCATGGACTGTTTACACTTTACAGTATTTGGTGTTCCTAAGGAGTAACCCAAACAAGTACTGATCAGACTAGAGGTTGCTTAACTTTCAGAAGCGCAGATAATTGATGCGGAGAGAGAAATGACGACAAACCAAGTAAAATTAAAATATATTTTTTTAATTAGTTTTACCAACGAATTTAAAACAATTTATACTAATTTACAGAAATTATCGACATCCATGCTAAATTTGTCATCAAATAAAATTGGTTGAAGACAGCTTTACTTACAACCGAATCAAAGAATGGAAATTGACCGTTGGGAGGTATATGCTATTGAATGAGTCCTATTTTTATTAGAATTCATCAGAATTACTTTAACATGACTGAGATATAACTGTAACAACTTATTACAAACTAGCAGCATGGCCTAGCGTTGCCCGTGCTTGATTCAAAAATCATATGACTCATACAGCAATCGCTATCACTTGACTCAAAATATTTTTGCCCTTCCTTGCCTTTAAAGGAGTGCCCTTTGCCGTGCTGATGTTGCTACATGCCTTACTTCTTGCCTATCTCACACTGCGAATCTTTCTAAGCTCAATACTAAACATTAAATCTGTTACTAAAAAAGAATGAAACAAAATGAACACAAAACGATCAGCTTTAAAAAAAAGACTCGTAACTGGAAAAACCGAATGAAAAAAAGAATGTTAACAACAAATACTTTTTCACACCCAACCCAGTTCTGCGGAATCAGAATCAATGTTGAGTTTAAGCAAGCTAATGAGCCAATTGGAGTGAAGTGCCATGCAGATATAAATTTTTCCCACTTGTGATCGATTTTTTTTTGCATGCTAGCATGCTAATTAACATTCGTGTCAGTTAGCTGTTGGCTCTCACGCTGGCCAAAAGAATCTTCCTGCCTATTCATGGCAGCCACCTATAGGCTCTCACTCTGGCCAGTAGAAAGTGGCCGCAAACTACATGAAAACTGCAGTAGAAGCATGAAAAAATTGATTATTTCCACTATCAATGGGAGTTGGGAAATACAAAACTGGACTTGGCCTTCCCGCTAACTTGGAGCATGTGCATGTAAATTTTGGTGCAAATCCGTTGAAAATTGCGGCCATGCATTCGTTACACACACACATCCTGCCTTTTATAGATAGAGATTCAGCCTTTATTGCGTTATATTTATAATATGTAATTTTAGGGAAAAAAACTATGACAAAGTGTAAAAAGATTTGGTGTGTCGTGTTTTGCCCTTTAGGATTTCATTGGACTAAATTGATGTTTAGGTTGATGCAATTGCACATAGACATAAAGGAGAGGGGACACTGAGAATTTTAAATTTAAATTAATTTTTTTTTTTTTTTTTTTTAATATATGTTTTGGGTATATAGTCTAGCCGATTTCATTTAGTTTCTTTTCATGTTTCCATCACTTTTGTTATTAAATATCCCACATTGTAATAACCGTTCTGTTAAGATAGGTGAAATGTTACAATAACCTGGACGTAAATTTACTCTAGTGATTAAAACACTTTCTATACATTTTCGTTTTATTAAATTGCTTTCTCTTAATATATGGTTAGTATTTTTCAACAACTTTCTGTTCAGTTTCCAGCAAAACAAATAAAACCAGATATTCATATACCTGTGACATAGTCCGAGTATAAACCTACCAGAATATATATGGCAGGGGGTTTAATTATGTAGATAAGTCATAAATTGAATTTTAATTTGAAAGTGTACTTTCTGGCATTTCCTGGCAGTAAAACCAGAATACTCTTCTAAGTGCTCTGTTCCTTCAGGAAATGGACGAGCATATCTCTCCACTACTTCCTCTCTTATGTAGTTCTAAGCAATGCCTATCTCCTTACCATCCTGCTGATCCATGTGCTGCCATCCCTTTACGAAAGCTTCTTAGTATGCTGCTTCCCTCTGTCAGTCTTGCTTTCAATGTCTTGTGTGTATAAAATTCTCCAAGCCCTCTTTCCTCATTATGTATTGCAGGAATTTCACCTGTTTTTTTCTATGTCTAAGTACGAGTCTCTTTTTCACTTCCATTTTGTTTAATACTTCCTCGATGCTTACATGTTCCATCCATGGTATTCCCAGCATCTTTTAGTTGAACCACATTGCCTCAGATTACCTCTTTGTTGGTTGGTTGTTTTTCTTTAGCAGCATATCAATTGCTATGGTTTTAGTGATACAAGTTTTACTAATTAACCCATAGCTGGGAGAGAAGAGGTGAATTCTTCCCTTTCCCAAGGGTATTTGTGCTTAAGAGAACATAACGAACCCGACTGGAATTGGAACTCGGCTCTCCAATTAACAATTTCAAGCTATCCACATTGTACATCTGAGCTTACAGCACCTGGTATTCCCAAGTGGTCACCCAGGTTTGACATTGCTTATCTTTGGTGATCATATGAAAACTGGTGATTCAACGTGATGTGGCCATAAGCCCTTCTTTATGTATTCGTTATGTATCTTGCGTGTATTCACTGTCATAGTAGAGGACTGATATTAGGTAGTACTTATGCATTTTCCTTGTTCCTAATTGTTATACTAGAACATACCTATTCTATTGTAAT
>CAHIKZ030002280.1:2455000-2462500 GCA_903632075.3 Acanthosepion pharaonis | reverse complement strand
ACATGCCAATTATATTCAACAATTTCAAACTCATCTTCAGGTCACAATTTTTCTATACATAGGCAAACACTAAGATGAAATATGTGTAGACAGAAAGATGTTTTTTAAATTATGCTATTTATTGACAATTGAATATGTTTTGGAGTTTGTGGAGGTGTAATGCTATAGTTCAAATCAATCAAGTGAGAATTTTGACGTTATAAATCTACAAAATTTTCTTGTTACATATATTTATCTGTTAAAGTGAAATGGACTTGTATAATAAAAGTATATATAAGTATAATCCAATCAGTAGAGTAAAAATATCTTAATCTGATTATTACTATGCTGCAAATATATTTGAGTGTGCATCTTATATTTTACATCATAAAGAAACAATTTATACAAAGAATTAAATAGCAATGTTAATGTGATTAATGGCGAAATCACTTTCCTAACAGGACTTAATGAGACATTAACTTACTACCTTATTATTCAAGTAATTTATAGTAAGTTAATGTCTGATTAAGTCCTGTTAGCAAAGTGATTTCACCATTAATCACATTAACATTGCTATTTAATTCTTTGTATAAATTGTTTCTTTATGATATAAGATATGATCATATTGCCCTTACAAATAAAATACATCGAGCTCTCTTTTGTGGATCAATTTTAATATTTTTATATTACTAGGACCAAGTTGGATTTTACACACATACAGAATTTATTTTAACTTTACTATATATATATATATATATATAATTATTTTTATAAAAATTTATAACATAAGTATGTTATAAAATCACTACAAAAAAATATTTTTTTGTTTCAACACACTCTGTGTCTTATCAAGTGATGGTGTTGAAAAGAAAATAAATGGTTTTAAAAGTTTCAGATTAATTAACGATCCTACACTAGGGGAGCATTGTTTAGAATAACCAATCAAAAAACGAAGTACAGAAAGATTCAAAAGCTTGACAACAAAATCCTGCTATTATAGCTATTTAGATCTTTAAATCGTGTAATATTAAAAATAATTTTTACTAACTAATAATTATAAATTTGTTGGTTATTGGAATTCATTCCGTGTATACCAATTATATACTTTTATATATATATATATATATATATATATATATATATGTGTGTGTGTGTGTATGTATGTATGTATGTATGTATATTATATCTCTTTTAGGCATGTCTGATTGAATAAATTACAAAGATTATGTCTGCTTATTCTTATCATAATCCTTTCATATTCACAAATATTTTTCTGTATATTACAACTGAATTTCTTGCTTTATTCAATTGTAATAGATGGAAAAATATTTGTGAATATGAAAAGATTATGATAAAAATAAGCAGACATAATCTTTGTAATTTATTCAATCAGATATATGTAGGTATATGTATATTTATTAATATATACTTCTTTGCTCTCTCTAACAATATTGAACACTGTTTTGTTTACACCTTAAATAAATTGAGTAAATATTTATTTGCTTGCCCATGTATGCATGCATGTATATACGGTTGCTAATATCAAGTTATTTGATTTATCCACATTAATACCTGTAAATTGCTCGTTTATGTCAAGCGCTATCTTTGGTGTTCCCCAAGCTTTATACTTTACCACATACGTTACTGGGTGATGGAACCTTTTATTTTGGATCACACTAAAAGGAACCAATATGAACTCAGCTTATTACATGAAATTGAGATAGTCGTGAGTAGAATGAGGTGGAAACTATTTTTTTTTTAAGGGAAAACCACAATGAATATGAATCTATCAAAGCCTTTGGACTTAAGTCCCTGAAAACCCCACCTAGTGATGACCTTCTCCTAGAATTTGAAAAAGACTTACTCTCTGTAATAAACAGAATTAAATGCACAACCAAATATAAAAACCTACAGAGGAATATGAAAAAAGACATTGCCAAGATACGTAATACTAATAAGATCATCATCAAATCTGATAAAACTGTAAATCTATATTACTATAACACTGACAACGACTACAAAGCTATCTATAAAAATGTCAATAAAATATATAAGAAAGGCCCAGCTGAATGGGAAAATGATATGAACAACGAGGCATAAATTACAACCACTAAACTTAAGATCAATGACAGGGTGTATAAGCTTCATAAACAACTGGCTTTTATTACTGTTTAGGACCATAAGGATAATTTCTCCAATAACCCGCATTTCCGATTGCTTAACCCTTTCAAGGATAAGATAAACAAAATCAGCAAGGCTATACTAGAGCAAGCCTTCAAATACACTAGGAATGCCACAGGTGTCAACCAATGGAACAATACTAAAGATACTATCAATTGGTTCTCTAATATTAAAAAATAAAAACGAGTGCACTGTCATGCAATTCAACATCACCAACTTCTACCCGTTGATCACGGAAGACCTGTTAATGGCTGCTATAACCCTGGCCAAGAATTACTGCACCATCACCGATCAGGAAATCAACATAATTAAGCAAGCCCAGAAACCCATTCTATATCACGATGGTTCTATGTGGACAAAAAAAAAGACAATCCAAACTTCTCTATAGTTATGGAAGTGTTTGACTTCGCAGAAGCATGTGAACTAGTTGGCATTGCTACTGTAGAGACTTAGGTACACTTTCAATAGTAAGAACACTGGTCTGTACAGAGACGATGGAGTTATCCTCCTATGTAATGCCAATCCACAACAAACTGACCGGTTTAGGAAACAACTCTTCAAATTCTTCAAGGATCATGGACTTAATATCACTACTAATACCAATACTAAGGTGATCAACTTTCTAGACACTACTTTCGATCTATCCAGAGGAGTGCACATACCTTATACTAAAGAGCTTTATAATCATATATATATATATATATATATATATATATATATATAAAAGGCAGGATGTATGTGTGTGTGTGTGTGTGTGTGTGTGTGTATATACGAATGCACGGCCGCAATTTGCACCAAAATTTACATGCACAAAGTTAGCAGGAAGGTCAAGACTGACTTTGCATTTCCCAACTCCCATCGATAGTGGAAATAATTGATTTTTTCATGCTTCTACGGCAGTTTTCATGTAGTTTGCGGCCATTTTCTACTGGCCAGAGTGAGAGCCTATAGCTGGCTGTCACGAATAGGCAGGAAGATTCTACTGGCCAGCATGAGAGCCAACAGCTGACTCACACGAATGTTAACTAGCATACTAGCATGCAAAAAAAAATCGATAGCTGCATTCGTCACAAGTGGGAAAAATTTAAATCTGCATGGCACTTTACTCCAATTGGCTCATTCGCTTGCTTAAACTCAATGTTGATTCTGATTCCGCAGAAGTGGGTTGGGTATGAAAAAGTATTTGTTGTTAACATTCTTTTTTAATTCAGTTTTTCCAGTTACGAGTCCTTTCTTAAAACTGATTGTTTTATGTTCATTTTGTTTAGTTTTCGTAACAGATTTAAAGAAACAATCGATAGAGCTTCGAAAAAATTCGCAGTGTGAGATAGGCAAGAAGTAAGGCATGTAGCAACATCAGCATGGCAAAGGGCACTCCTTTAAAAGCAAGGAAGGGCAAAAATATTTTAAGTCAAGTGATAGCGATTGCTGCATGAGTCATACAATTTTTGAATCAAGCATGGACATCGCTGGGCCATGCTGCTAGTATATATATATATATATATATATATATACATACACACACACACTAGAAACCTTGAACAATATACAGCACTGCATAATAACATAACTTTAAACAGATACTTAAACAACACCAATAGCAATATTAACACAGAAAAAAGTGTAATTGTTGAAAAGATATTAACTGTCTGATGAACAATAAATGTATGTATAAAGGCATCATCTCCAAGACTAGCATTAAATATAATGGTGAGACAATTTTATTTTGGTTCCATAGCCAACAATTGGAAAACAAGATTCTATCACCATAAAATGACTCTTAACAATAAGCAATAGCACTCTCAAAACTTCACTGGGATATTAAAACAGATGACTATACATTAGTAGTAAATTGGAGTTTTGTCGCCAAAACTACACCATTTTCTGGCTCTGGTGACTGGTGCAACCTGTGTTTGTAGGAAAAAAGATCCATCCTGAAAAATATTAATGACCAAAATCTACTTAAAGAAAATTAACTAATGTTAGTTTGTAATCATCGAAAAAAAATTCTTAAAATATTTTAATTCTACATAAATATATTATCCAAATATCACATCTACTTCCCATATTTTAGGCTACATATTGATTACTCCCTTTTAACCATTTTAATGTCTATTATTACTTAACGAGTTACCTGGCATCCCTCTTTTTTATTTACAATAGACCCCTAACTACACTTTATATTCTGTATTTACACCCCAATATTATATTTAGTTAATATAAAATTTGAGCCGTGAATTTGCATTTAATTTAGCATTCCTCCCATGATATATTTTTAAATCAAAAGTAATAATTCATGCCTGATAAGTTGGCAGAATAATGAAACTGTAAGTTGAACTTTGAACGTAGGTATATGTATATTTATTAATACATATATTTTAGCTCTGTCTAACCACATTGAGCATTGTTTTGTTTAGACATTATTTTAAACTGAATAAATATTTGCTTACCTGTATATGCAGGCTAACACATATACAGTTGCTAATATCTACTTATTTGATTTATCCACATTAACACATATATATATGCATGTAGTATATATATATATATATATATATAAATATGAAGGAATATAGTTTTAAGGTATGCTATATTTATGGGATAAAGTGCTCAATATCAGAGATAGAGCATGTGTAAATATAAATATAAAAGTGAACATTGATCGGCAGCCTAACAATTGCATCTAGCATGAAACAGCCTGTCGCATCTGAGTGTTGATATATATATATATATATATATATATATATATATATATGTGTATATGTGTACATATATATATATGTGTACATATATATATGTGTATATATATATATATATATATATGTATATGTGTATATATATATATATGTGTATATATATATGTATGTATATATATATATATATATATATATATATATATATATATATATATATATATATATATAATCTCTCCCGTCGAGATTCGACGTATGAGGGTCAAGCAGATCAGTTTCCAGGAAACCGACAGCCCGATATCGGCACATGAGATTTGATTACACTTTTTGAAGAGATGAATACAGAGACCTGGTGCACTGAATGCCACAAGGTTCCCAAACGACCCTCCGCAGGTTTTGAATTCAGAGTTGTCCTTCTCCTAGACCAGTTGCTATCCAAGGCTATAGAACCCAGTCTGTCCTGCTATTTTACCCATAGCTGGAGGGAGAGGAAGAGGATTCATACCTTTCCCAAGGGTATTAGCACGTAAGTGAACATAATGGATTCGACTGAATTCGAACTCACTCGGCTCTCGATTCCTTAATCCAAGCCGCTATCCATTACTCCACTGTGCCTCCTATATATATATATATATATATATATATATATATATATATATATATATATACACACACACACCCAAGTATAGGATTGGTGTATACGGAATAAATTCCAATAACCAACAATTACTATTCTTAAAAGAGTGCTCAATACAGAGTAGAGCAGATATAATTATTTATTTAAAAATTAATTTGAAATTTTAAAACCATTTATTCTACATTCAACATCATCACTTGATAAGACACTAGATGTGTTGAAACAAAATGGCTATGTTTGTAGTGATTTTATAACATATTTATGTTATAATTTTTAAATAATTATATATATATTAGTGTATATATGTGTACATATATATATGTATATACAGTGTATATATGTGTACATATATATATATGTATGTGTGTGTATATATATATATTTATATATATATAGTGTAACAGGTATTGACTCGATGAATTCAGATTCTAATAGAATCTGCTATGTTTACTTTCAAAGTATGCCCTTGGTAAAAGCATGCATTAATTTCCTTCTTCCCAACTACTTTGTATCAAAACTTGGTCTGTTCATTCAAAACAACTGATCTTTGACGAGCCATCCCAAACCTCATTGTTGTTGGATTTTGGAGGGGATGCAGTGTGAGAATTTATGGACATGTGCAACTCCTTACACATCTAAAATATTCACTCATGCACATGCCGCTCCTTAGTAAGTATCATCAAAGTCCATTGTGATGGATAGTGTTAAACACACATACACACAACATGATTGTCTCCTCTCAGTGTTAAAACATTCCAGTTTTTTTCTTGCAGGGGAAAGTGGTCAGATGAAATGCGTTCCTTCTTTGAATGAAGAAACTTTATTACCTGACCGAAAATCCAAACACACCAAAATTTCTTAAGCAGAAACAAATTGTACTTCACGTACTGCTGGACTCATTCTTTTAGGTTATGGCCAATTGCGCCTCTTCACAGCTTCCTCTATTTGATTGCTCTCTGCAATATTTTCTGCTTTATGACCTCTTTTTCCATCCATTTGTATCAATTTGTTTATTCGGTTTTTCCCGTTGCCTCTCTTGTCTTCGAGGTAACCTGTGAGTGTTGAATTCTATTTTTTCTTCAATGCGTCCCTCAGTTCTTTCTTATTGCGTTTTCTTAAAATTTCTTTGCCGTTCCGATTCTTAAAACTTCTTCATTCATCGCATATTTTATCCATGGTATTCTCAACATTCAGCCGCAGAACCATATTGCAGTGGCCGCATTTATAAACTTATTCAACTACCACATAACGTGGGGTAGACATTTAGCACTTCAACAGCCTTTTTGTTACTTACATTATTCGTACTGTTATCCTCATATTTATTGCCATATTCACAGCGTTTCGGCCGTTTTACTCTCTGCCCTTCTTCAGGTAATTGGAATTTCAAACCGAACCCTTTATTTGGTCCACTGGTGTAGATTGTTCTAGTTCCACATGGCATACCTCTTCTGAATGTCTTAGTGAATAAAGGCATTGGTTAGATATAATGACTAGACCCAAAGAGTTGTGAGTTCAATACCAGGCCACAGCAGTGGTGAACCAAAACTTGAAGAGTTAAGTTAAAGGGAAATAACTGAGATATCTGGAAGAAGCATGAATTCCTCAATACAAAAAAAAAAAAAAAAATAAAATCCACCCATTGATGTTCATTGATGCTTACTGAACATTTGTGGAGACCAAAAACTGGATGTGAGCACAGGCATTGGGTAATGCATTTCAGTAAGTGGTGACAGCAATGCGTGTGATAAATTACATTTACAAAGGCAGCCTGCAGGTGAAAATGCACGGCCAATATTAGTGCCGATGTAGCAAAATAGCGTTCCGTCGCTAGAAACTTATTCCATCCAACAATGTCATTATACTCTCTATTTATTATTTTTGGACTGCCCATTATTCACACAGTGAAAGAGCAAAATATCGAAAATACTTTTTGTAAGTATATATAACTTTTCAGTTAGTTAGTATAGATATACAGTTATGCCTAAAATTAATCATTCACTTGTAAAAGTT
>CAHIKZ030002280.1:2412500-2452500 GCA_903632075.3 Acanthosepion pharaonis | reverse complement strand
GAGAGGTTTGCCATGCTGAAAAAGGTTTTTAGAAATGAAATGGTTTGTAGAAAAAATCTGGTTCTGTCAAAAAAATTTTTTGTAGAGAATTGTATCGTAGGAAGTTTCTTCCTTTTTTGAGAAATGGTATGCAGAAAGAATCAGATTTTGTTGAAAACATTCCTTGCAGCAAAAGTTTGCAGAAAACTCCCAACTTTTTATGTTTTTAGATTTTTTGGTACAAATTGACTGCTTTCAGGAACGATATTATGTTATCCATGTCAGTTTTTTGGAACAGTTCCTTCATGTTACTAGCACTATAAAGCGTTTCTCTTATATGGGCTAGGTCAGTACATTCAATGAGAATGTGTTTCACTGTGTATGCGGTCTGGCATGCATAACACATTGGTTGTTGCTTTGCTTCAAGTAAGTAAGAATGTGTTGTCCTTGTATGGCCTATACTGAAGTCTGGACAATATCACTTCCTCTTTTCTATTTTCCTATAGCTCTGTTTCCATTCTCCCAATTCAGGTTTAATTTTTAGTAATTTATTATTACTATTGCTGTTCCAGCGTTGTTGTCTTTGTTGCAGTATGTATTTATTTATCTTCATTTTAAGGTCTGTATATGGTATTTTGAAATTTTTTTCTATGGTCATATTTAGAGTAGACCTGGCTGCTTTATCTGCCTGGTCATTTCCACCCCATTCAGTGTGACCTGGGACCCAACATATCTGTATATCATTATCATTTGATAGGTGTTCTAATTTACATAGTATTTTCACTATCAATGGATTATCAAACTTCCTGTTTTTAGTGATTCTAATACTGATAGTGAATCAGAAAAGATAATGAACTTGTTGTTCCTTGATTCTGAGATGAGGTTAAGAGCCATGTTAATTCTTAAACTTCTGCACTGAATATAGAGGTGTCATTTGGGAGATGTTTTTTAAATATTTTTCTATTATATATTGCGGCACATCCTGTTATTTTTCCTACTTTAAATCCATCTGTGAAGACATGTGAGTGCCTAGGATATCTCTCCTTAACTTTCTCTAATTCCTCTTGGAAAATTAGTGGGTGGGTTTTATTTTTGTAGTATTTACAGAGGGTTAAGTTTATGTTTGGGGTTCTTATGGTCCAAGGTGGGATATCTGGTATGATTGTTTTATGGATTTTTGTCAAATCTACATCTGCTTCTTCTATAATTGTTTCCATCCGAAGTCCAAAGGGTTTTATGGCTTTTTCATTCCTTTGGAATAATTCTTTGTATTTTGGATAGAAGGTACTATTGTACGCAGGATTTGCTGGGCATGACCCTAATTTGACATAGTACTGGAGGGCCAGTTTATGGCTTCTACTATTTGCAGGTGCTTCGTTAGCCTCAGCATATAGGCTCTCGACTGGAGATGTTCTAAAGGCTCCGGTACTAACCTCAAACCTCCATGGTAGATCGGGTCAAGCATTTTTAAATAGGATTTTCTGGCTGAACGGTATATAAAATTACTGTAATCAATTTTGATCTAATTAGGGATCTATACAATAATAACAGAGTGTTTCGATCTGCTCCCCATTTTGTGTGGGCTACCACGCCGCGTAGTTATAATGTTTTTTGTTACATTTGGTTTTAAGTATTTCAGGTGGGGAATAAATGTTAGTTTTTTTGTCAAATATTACCCCAGAAACTTGTATTCATCTACAACTGGGATCTCTGAACCGTCAAGTTTCAGCCTAGGGTCAATATGGAGTTTCCTTTTGTGACAAAATGGACACATTTTGTTTTTGTTTTAGAGAACTTGAATCCATTTGTTGTTGCCCATCTGCTGATTTTATTTAGACCCTGTTGCAGTTTTCGTTCGATTGTGTGGATATATTTTGATTTATAACATATCATAAGGTCATCCACATATAGTGATCCATCGGTTCCTGGTGGTATTTCCTTGATTATAGTGTTTATTTTTATGTTAAATAGTGTTACGGACAATATACTGCCTTGTGGGACACCCTCTTCCTGATTTTTCACATCTGAAAGTGTAGAGTCGACCACGAACTCTGAATTTTCTTTCAGATAAGAATCCATCAATAAACTGTGGCAATCTACCCTTTATACCCAGGTTAGTCAAGTCCCTCATTACTCCATATTTCCACGTCGTATCATAAGCCTTTTCTAGATCGAAAAATATAGCTGCAAGGTGTTCCTTTTTGATAAATGCTTCTCTAATATTTGTTTCAAAGGCGTATTAAGTGGTCTATTGTGCCTCTTTTACTCATAACCCACATTGTAAGTTGGAAATAAGATTGTTTGATTCCAAATGCCAAATCAACCTGTTGTTTATTATCCTTTCCATTGTTTTACACAACAACTGGTTAAAGAGATAGGTCGATAGTTTTGTGGGTCCAAGCCATCTCTTTTTGGTTTGGGAATTGGTATCATTGTTGTCTCTCTCCATATATCTGGGAACCTTCCTTCTGTCCATATTTTTGTTAAATATTTTTAAAAGGAATTTTAGTGATTCTTCTGGTAATTTTTAAAAACTCATAGTGGATTTCATCCGGGCCTACAGCAGAATTATGGGATTTTTTATAGAGTCTTTCAATTCTCTTAGTGTCAATAAACTATTATAATCTTCAAGATTTTTGATTTAAAATTTAGTTTACATTTTTCTGCATCTTCTTTGATGGTTATGAATTCTTTTGTACCATTCAGACTGGATGAGTTTTTTTGGCAAAGGTTTCAGCTAGCAATTCTGTTATAGCTTTTTTATCTGTTATTATGGAGTTGTCTTTTGAGAGGTGTTTTATTGGTGTTGTTTCTTGTTTGCCCATAATTTTCTTGATCATTTCCCAAATTGCCTTTGGTTTAGTTGAGCAATTCAATTTGCTGACATAATTCTGCCAGCATTCTCTTTTTGCTGCTTTTATCTCTTTTCGTGCCTTTGCTCTGTTTGATTTGTATTCCATCAGATTGGATGTTATTGGTTCTTTTTTGGAATTTTTTAGTGCTTCTTTTTCGCAGTTTAATTGCTTCTTGGCATTTGTTGTTGAACCAGGGTCTGTTTCGTTTATTTGGAGTTGTAGTCTTGGGAACACTGTCTACTGCTATAGAGTTCAGTGTTTCAGTGAAATACTCTATTGTGTCATTGTTTGACTCTTTGTGTATTAGTTTTTCTTTGCATTTTTCTTCAAATTTTTCCCAGTTAGCTTTGTCTAGTTTCCAACGGGGCATTTTTTTTCCATTAGGCTTTGTGTTATTTAGAAGTATTGGGAAGTGATCACTACCACAAGTATCATCATGTACTTGCCAAGTGTAGTCCATATAGATAGATGGGTCACATATGGTTAAATCAATGGCAGAGGTATTCCCACTAAATTGGTTTATATATGTTTGAGTGCCGTGTTGAGTATGCATAGATCGTTTTTCGTTAACAATCCTTTCCAGGATTTTACCTTTTTGTTTATTTCTTTGCATCCCCATATGATGTTGTGACTGTTAAAGTCACCCAATAAAATGAATGGCCTAGGGAGTTGCTGCAACAGTTGCTCTAATTCGGTGTCGATAACCTGATCATGTGGGGTATGTATATAGAGCATACTGTTGTGGTACGATGTAAAATGGCTAATGCAGCTACAGCTTGAAGATTTGTGTCAAGATCTATTCTGCGTTGAGGGATCTTGTTATTAATTAGTATGGATGTGCCGCCTGAGGCTCTATCTGTATTATTATTTATATAGTTATATGAGGTAAAATTACGAATTTTTTACATTGTCATTCTCTTTCAGAAAAGTCTCCTGTAAACATATTATCATTGGACATAGGTTCCCAATTAAAAGCAGTAGTTCATTTATGTTTGGTTTCATACCTCTTATGTTCTATTGGATGATTTTATTAGTCATGGTTCGGTATAGTAGTATGTTTTTTTTTTTTTTTTTTTTGCTTTTTTTTTTGGCGGGTGGTTCTTGAATGTGTCTGATGTTAGGATTTTGTTTAGCTATTAATAGTGGTAGCTCATTATGTTTTAATTTGTGGCTACGGCAGTTCCTTGGATTATCTTATGGATATTTTGATGTTTGATTACTTGTGGAGCCATGTTTTAATTTTTGGCAGGATTTGTTTTGAGGTTAGATTTTTTCCTTGATTGGGTTTTGCTTAGTTGTGGGGTCTCATCTTCCGTTTCCATTATTTCCAATGCCTCAAATTTATTTATTTTTGGGGCAGTTCTTGTTCTTGAGGTTGATCTTGATCTATTTTTTGCTCCTGCCCATCAGGGTTTTTTTTTTTTTTATAGTTTCCCTATTGGGTGAAGTCTGTGATGGCCTAGTGGTAGAGGCCACTTCAGAAGAGAGTACTTTTGGGTTCTCCTTGTTAGGCTTTGCTTGTGTCTCTTGGTTTGTTGATGTTTTGGTGTTTGAGTTTTCCTTGGAGAGTTGTTTGTATTCTGTGATTGTTTTTATAATGGTTTTCATTTCTTGGATTAGAGTTCTCATCTCATTCATAAGTTGAGTAACTACTTCAGGTTTTGTTATAGGTTGATTATTTTCGTATGTTTGGTGTCCTTGTTGGTTTGGGTTTGGTATATGTCTTTTTGATATTTCTGTGTATGTCACAGTGTTTATTAATTTCCTTGCTTCTGGGAAAGTAATATTTTGAGTATATTTTATTTTGGAAATATCCTTTTTCTTTTTTCCAGATTTACAATCTCTGGAATTTCTTGGGTGATTTTTTTTTGCAGTTAGTGCATTTTGCCTCCTTCTGACAGTCAGTGTGTCTTGCGTTATTTTCACCGCATCTTCCGCATACTGGGGGTCTAGTACACCTATCTTGGTGGTGTCCAAACTTCTGACAGTTGAAACATCTAAGTGGATTAGGTATATATGTCTCAACTTTTATTTTTTATGTACCCTACATTAATTTCATTAGGGGTTTTGGGATATTAAAATTTAATATGTATGTGTTTGTGTTTATAGTTTCTCCATTTTTTTTTATACTTATTCTTTTGATATCTATTACATTTTGGTTTTTTAAATTTGTTTTATTTTCGTCTAATGTGCATAGTGATAATTCAGAGCTTTTCACTACGCCTTTGGATGAATTTAAGGTTTAGTGGAGGGAGGTTTTAATTTTGATGTTGTTGAAAGTTTCCCATCTTAGGATTTCTTCCACTTGTGTTTTTGAACTTCGATTAGAATTGTTCCGTTTGTTAATTTTTTTGTTGTTTTTGGTTTTATTTTTTTTTTAAAGTATTTGTTCGATTTTGAAAGGTGATATTTTAGTTATAGGTATATCTTCAGTTGATTGGATTACCATATATGTAGGGTGTTTTGATATATTATTTCTGGCTCACTGTCAGAGCTTTCAAAATGTGGTCTCTTGGTGGATTTCTTTGGAAACATTTGTTTTTTTTTAGGTGTTGTTTCGCCATTCCTGCTCCCCACCCACCTCGGTGTCCAATTTTATGGGAGATGCCAGGGGAAACCCATTCGCCCTGGCACATCAGGGCTACAGGAAAGGTATACTTCGTATCCAGTGGAAGCCACAAGCACCTGCATTCCTTTGGCTTCGCTGGCCAAGTCCAGTGATGCCTCTCGGTGTGTATACAGCCATGTTGTGGCCTTCTTCCTCAGAATCGATTGACCCTTAGCCACCGCCTTCCAACACTCATGTGGGGGAGTTTATTATTATTATATATATATATATATATTTTATTTTTTTTTTTTTTTTTAATAAATGTCATTTTTTTTTTTTTTTTTTTGAGGATAAATTGGCAATTATACTAATACACAAGTTTTTTTTTGTTTTTTTTTTGGGGGGTGGGTTGAGTGTTAGGACCAGCCGATTGATCGGAGTGGGCCTCTCCGACCGCCCGTCTAGCTCAGGTAAGGGCCAAAGTGGAGTGTTGCAGTTAATGACCACTTATCACCTGGGTCATGACCTGCTCAGCCACCAGGGTCCCGTCCCCAAACATCACGGGTCGCCACCCACGGCAAACAGGTGGCCCCCTTGGGGGACTTTTACCCCCTGCAGAGGTGCAGTCGGCGTATTCTGAAGCCCCGCCGACAGGGCAGTTTAAAAATAGGTGAAACCATTACTGCTAACAAATATTGTGAGCAACTTGAACGAGTTCAGGAAAATTTGTTGAAGAAACAGTCTGCATTAGTAAACTGAAAACAAGTTTTCTTTCTCCAGGACAATGATCACCCACATGTTGCAAAAATGACCCTTGCCAAAATAGCAGATCTAAAGTGGGAGATTATGCTTAATCCACCATATTCACCAGACCAACAGATTTTCACTTGTTTTTAGACTTAGATAATCATATGAAGAACAGGAGATTTAATAATGAAGATGACTTGAAAATGGAAGTGCATAACATTTTTCCAAAGTAAAACTAAGGACTTTTACTAAAATGGCATTACTCAGTTGTTGTACCGTTGGTAGAAGGTCATAGTGATGGTTCATATTCTGATGAATAAATAAATTCAACACTTTATCTTCAATTTCTTTTATAAAAATCAGCAAAAACTTTTTTGAGCACCTGATATATATAGTAGAATGAGGAAGAAATAGAAAATGTTTATAAAATTTAACCTGTTTTGCTTTTATCGAAGGTCCATCAGAAATTTTGGGAAATGATGTATGGAAGAGAAAGTTTCATTAACTTGAGTTTTGTGTTGTTTGTTTTTCATTGGTCATGTTGAACTCACGTGTGTTTGTTTTGTGGTGTTAGCTTGTGTATACCTTGGTTCTAGTGGGTATTTTTGTGTCAGTCTGCTAGTGTATATGCTTTAAATTCCTGAAAATTGTAGTGGGATGATGATGCCCTTGTATGTTTGTGTATCATGATGGACACTTGCCACTTGACCAGTGAGAATTGTTATCATGTGGAGACCTTTCCAGTATTTACTTTGCTTACCTGAGTCTTATATGCAATCAAAATATAGGCAGACACACGATGCAATCTTTAAAGAAGAAACGAAGAACACAACTTTCTGCCTTGAAAATCAGCATTCAACATTTTTGTTTTTACCTAGACTTGAAAACTGAATCCTGTTCCTGGTGGGGAATAGATAAGAACCTCACCCACAAGACAGGTCTGGAGTGAATATGTTTTCAATACACGTAAGCTTTTCTCTTGAGTAAAGAAGACTTTTGTAAAATCTGTTGTTAATTATAAAAGTTAAAATAAAAATCCAATATTATAGGGTTCATTAAAAAAAAAAAAAATTAATTATATTAGTTTCAGTAATTTCCATTTTGGTTAATCAATTGTAATGACAAATATATCAACCTAACTAACCATTTCTTAAATATATCATAGCAAGTGGAAAAAAAAAATGGGTTGCATGCGACAATGTTCAATGCAAAAGAATAAATCTTCACAACTGACTCTGAAAAGTGAGCTCCATGGAAAAAAATGGTAATGTTGTGTGGGTGGTGGGGTCAACAGAGTATTATTGATATAGACTTCTTAAAACTCAATGAAGAACTAAATGCACATTTATATATCCAGCAGCTGCAATGTGTTCATAAAAATTGGGTTGAAAAGTGCCATGTGCTCATTAATAGGAAAAATGCTGTTCTTCATGACAATTCAAGTTTCCATACATCAAGAATAATGCAAAAAAAAAAAAAAAAAAAAAAAAATTAGAAGTTGACTAGTATGTTCTGCACCAAACACCCACAACCCATATTCAACTGACTTTGCACAAACCAATTATTAATTTTTTTGATCACAACAAAAAACTTTGATGTGGAGAACTTTTTCGAATGACACAAAGATTTTGTACCATTCAGCCCAGGGATTGAACTTGCAATTACTATGCCATCGAATTCCTAAACCTAAAGACACATGAAGAAGGGCATAGCACACGATGGTCGAAATGTTGTGATAATAATGACATAAAGACATTAGTTTGAATATAAATAAGGAAAATAAAATTATCGACTTATTTTTAAAAATCATCATTGGAAAATATTCCACCCTAACAATAGGCCCTAGTTTTTTCAAATATTTTTAATTCAAAAAGCCTAATAATTTATTAAAAGTTTCAATTTCATCCCATAAAGAAGTGATTTAGATTCTTGAAAATATATAAGCCATAGTATAGACATTAGATAAATAGGAAGATTAGAATTAAACTGATTACATTTTTGTAAAGTCACTTGAGAATCCTAAAAGTGACCTGTTATTGTACGACAAAATGTCACCATATCTATCACCTAACTGGGCGATGTTTGAGTTTTGAATGCATCATTTAAAGTTGATTAGGAGGTTTGCATTGTTTAGCTGTTTTGAATGCACCAGTCATATCTGAAAGTGGCTCACTTCTACAAAACGTTCATAAGAGATAACAACACAGCTTCAGCTGATGTTTAGGCTTCTCCTCCACATCCAGCCATTGTTCAAACCTTCAATTAATATGATGCAATATACATCCTCCATAAAAACTGATGATGTAAAGCATAGATCACTACTGCTGAACAGGATTATTGCAGGTTCACATAAATCAAGTTTTTTGTTCCTCACTTAAATACAGGGTGATCCGAAAGTAGGTGGTAGTATATTGAATAGGCTTTGTGTTAGGGTTATATTATAACTATGGTGTGCGTGTTATATTAAATTTTATAACTCAATTTATTTAAATTTCATCTTTTTTTTCTTTTCGGATATTTCAGAGAAGCCATAATGGCAAATAATTTAAATATTGATGTAAGAAAATGGCTGATAAAAAACTATTGGAAGTCTCAAAATGCTAAAACTGTTAGAACAAAATGGGTTGACACATTTTGTACTCAAGCCCCAAAGAGATAAACCATTTACCATATTCATGACAAATTTGATGCCACTGGCTCAATTCTTAGAGCCCCAAAACTGCTTGACCCAAAAGAGAGGATCATGAGGAACTTGTTGATGAAACATTTTTTCACAGTCCAAAAAACAATTTCAGTGCTTTTGTATTGTATTATTGTATACAATAAAATTAAATCGTATATGTAATAATTGTTTATCAAAATTTCATTTAGTATGTAACCTGAAAATAAATGTTATAATGTGCTGTCCACCTATATTTGGTTTGGTTTGGAGCATATCAACCTCAATGAGTTATTTAATGCTGACAAAATTTTTATTGCTGGTAATTTTTTTTTCCCAAAAATATATTGCTAGTAATGTTTCTTCCTTCAAAAATCTATTTCTGGTAATATTTTTATTTCAAAAAATCTATTACAGATAATTTTTTTTTTCAAAAATCCATTGCAGGTAATATTTTTTTCCCCTCCAAAAAGTATAACTAGTAATATTTTTTTCCAAAAATGTATAGAGAGTAATATATTGCTGGTAATAACTCTTTCTTCAAAAATATATTGCTGGTAATAATTTTTCCTTCAAAACTATATTGCTGTTAATAACTCTTTCTTCAAAAATATATTGCTGGTAATAATTTTTCCATCAAAACTATATTGCTGTTAATAACTCTTTCTTCAAAAATATATTGCTGGTAATAATTTTTCCATCAAAACTATATTGCTGGTAATAACTCTTTCTTCAAAAATATATTGCTGGTAATAATTTTTTCTTCAAAACTATATTGCTGGTAATAACTCTTTCTTCAAAAATATATTGCTGGTAATAATTTTTCCTTCAAAACTATATTGCTGGTAATAACTCTTTCTTCAAAAATATATTGCTGGTAATAATTTTTCCTTCAAAACTATATTGCTGTTAATAACTCTTTCTTCAAAAATATATTGCTGGTAATAATTTTTCCTTCAAAACTATATTGCTGGTAATAACTCTTTCTTCAAAAATATATTGCTGGTAATAATTTTTCCTTCAAAACTATATTGCTGTTAATAACTCTTTCTTCAAAAATATATTGCTGGTAATAATTTTTCCTTCAATTTTGTATCGCCGATAGTAATTTTTCTTTCAAAACTATATTGCTGGTAATAACTGTTTCTTTAAAAATATATTGCTGGTAATAATTTTTCCTTCAATTTTGTATCGCCGATGGTAATTTTTCCTTCAAAACTATATTGCTGGTAATAACTCTTTCTACAAAAATATATTACTGGTAATAATTTTTCCTTCAATTTTGTATCGCCGATGGTAATTTTTCTTTCAAAACTATATTGCTGGTAATAACTCTTTCTTCAAAAATATATTGCTGGTAATAATTTTTCCTTCAATTTTGTATCGCCGATGGTAATTTTTCCTTCAAAACTATATTGCTGGTAATAACTCTTTCTTCAAAAATATATTGCTGGTAATAATTTTTCCTTCAAAACTATATTGCTGGTAATAACTCTTTCTTCCAAAATATATTGCTGGTAATAATTTTTTCCTCGACAATGTATTGCTGTTAATAATTTTCCCTTCATAAAAGTATTGCTGGTAAAACATTTTCTCGAAAATGTATTTCTGGTAATAATTTTTCCCCTCAAAAATGTATTAATACCTATTTTAACACCTCCACAGTGATTTTGAACACTGGAGCTCGACTATTTGCCCATAGCCGGGATCCTAACAGGCGCTACCACCCCAGGTCAGGGTGGACCTAAGAACATCAGCAATTAAGAGGTAGTTCCATGCTCCTCAAAACCCCCTGATTAGAGCCCTTGCTGTTGGACATAGTTTATTGTTTTAACCAGGATGGGGATGTAGTTTATCGTCTTACTCAGGACAATCTATTTTAGTTCATCCTGTATGTTTTTTTAAAGTGATGAAAACTGTGATGTTAAAATAAGAAAAAAAAAATACTCACTTTTGTTATATAACTTTTCAATGATTACAATGAATAAACTGAAGTTTACTGCTGATGCTAGTTTGGTATTCAAGTCATTTCCCATAATCTGAAAATTTTCATCATGGATTGGATTGATGGTTTTATCTGATTCTTTTGTGTCCTGGGTAAGACAATAAACTATGTCCAGCAGCAAGGCCTCTGATCAGGAGGTTTTGAGGAGCATGGAACCACCTCTTAATTGCTGGTGTTCCCAGGTCCACTCTGGCCTGGGGTGGTAGCACCCGTTAGTGTCCCAGCTATGGGCAAATAGTTAACTCCCAAACTGGGGTTAAAACACTAGGAAAGTGTAAAAATAGGCTTTAATAACAGAAATACTTTGTAAAAAATTATTAGCAGCAATACATTTTTGAAAACAAAAGATATTACTAGCTCTATATTTTTGAAGGGTAAAAAAAAAAAAAAATTACCTGCTATACGTTTTTGAAAAAAAATATTACGAGCAATAGATTTTTGAAGGAAAAAATATTACCAGAAATAAAAATTTCGTCTACATTAAATAACCCATTGAGGTTGATATGCCATAAAACAAACCAAACCAAACTGATTCCTCTCCTGTATTCCAAGATGACATTTCCACGGGCAGATTCTCTAATTCTAAATTCTTGTTGATTTTTTCCATAACAGAATAATCTCCCAAAGTCGACCTTATATTCTTAACATCTTCGGTTCTATCCTAGACCAATTATGCACCATGTAACCTACTACTTCCTGGTATGTTATTTAGACAGATACAATGAAGCAAACCTGCTAAGTCATGTTTGCCAAAAAATATGCTGTCTGCTGACACAACCATTATGATCCTGATCATCTTCAAGATAATCAGAAAAAAAAAAAAATTAAAGCGACAAACAGTCAATGATATAAATTAAACATTCTGAAAATGTTTCTAAATGAAATTGGCTAAGGTCCAGCAAATATCTCTTATAGGTCATGTTTTCTGGTCTGCATGCGTCACAAAACACTTTCTTTTGAAAGTGAGGAAACAATCTTTGCTAAAATCCTGCAAAAGTTTCTATGCTTTTAGAAATATTTGTGCAAAGATATGCACCAAATTCAGATTTCTTAACTTCAAGAACAGATATGCCAAACAAGAGCATTTGACATTTATATATATATATATATATATATATATATATATATATATATATATATATATATATATACTAGCAGCATGGCCTGGCATTGCCCATGCTTGATTCAAAAAATTGTATGGACTCATACAGCAATCGCTATCACTTGACTTAAAATATTTTTGCCCTTCCTTGCCTTTAAAGGAGTGCCCTTTGCCGTGCTGATGTTGCTACATGCCTTACTTCTTGCCTATCTCACACTGTGAATTTTTTTTCTAAGCTCTATACTAAATATTAAATCTGTTATGAAAAAAAGAACAAAACAAAATGAACACAAAACGATCAGCTTTAAAAAAGGACTCAGAATTGGAAAAACCGAATGAAAAAGAATGTTACCACAAATACTTTTTTCACACCCAACCCAGTTCTGCGGAATCAGAATCAACGTTGAGTTTAAGCAAGCGAATGAGCCAATTGGAGTAAAGTGCCACGCAGATTTAAATTTTTCCCACTTGTGACGAATATCGATTTTTTTTTTTTTGCATGCTGGCATGCTAGTTAACATTTGTGTCAGTCAGCTGTTGACTTTCACGCTGGCCAATAAAATCTTCCTGCCTATTCGTGGCAGCCAGCTATTGATTCTCACTCTGGTCAGTAGAAAATGGCTGCAAACTACATGAAAACTACCGTAGAAGCATGAAAAAATTGATTATTTTCACTATCGATGGGAGTTGGGAAATGCAAAGTCGGTCTTGGCCTTCCTGCTAACTTGGAGCATGTGCATGTAAATTTTGGTGCAAATATGTTGAAAATTGCAGCCATGCATTCGTTACACACACATCCTGCCTTTTATAGATAGAGATATTTGTCACTTCTTTAGCCATTTTTAAGGGATTTTGTTTTTAAGTGTTGTTAATTATTTATCTTTGCTTAAGAGGTAGTTTTTATACTGTTTAAATAGTAGTAGAATTTATATTTTTTGTTTCATTCTATTTGCTTAAATAAGATAATTGTTATTTCTGTTTCAATGTTTGAAGAAATTTACATCTAACCCTTCTGTAAATCAACATCTATTTTAATGTTCCGTAGATACATTAATGATCATGTTGAAATGGTAAATCTTCAATGATACCATTCACTGCTAACATGATACACAATATGTAATCATTTGATGACATCTTAGCATTGAAACTTCAACCAGTAGGTACCACCGAAAGAGGTGCGTTCTTTCAGAAAATGAAGGCAAAAGAATCGTTACACACAGTTAAAAAAAAATGCCAAAAATCAAAGATTTATCTGATTCAAATGAAGTTTTTGGTAATTTTTCATTAATGAATAAATTGTATACTAAATGTTTATTTTAGTAGAAAATTTTGTGGAAATATTTTTTCGGGGAGGGGCATATCATGTGGTTACCTTTTAATTTGGAAGTGTTTTTTTTTTTTTTTTTACAGATATATAGATATATAAAGAAAAATCCTGAGGATGTTATTTAAGTAAAAAGAAAAATTATGCAATATCGATGAACATAAGGAAAAATTGTCCTGAACTTTATGGAAAGTAATTCAATAAAACTGTAAAAATGAATTTTTCTGAGTGTTGGTGCTTACATAATTTAATGAAACACATTCATTTCTTTCAGATTGGACAGAAAAAAAATCCACACTTACCATATTTGATGGCATATAAGATGCATGGGTGTATAAGATACACCCCAATTTCAGCAGGGCAAATCAAGAAAAAATTAGTAATTAGTAAAATTAGTAAACCTACATATAGCATATAAGATGCAGGGGAATTTTAAAAGATATTTTTAGTAAAAAAAAGTGCACCTTATATGAGGTCAAATATGGTAATATTTATTTTAAAAAATACTTGTAATTTTTCAGTGCGATTTTGAAATTCATCCCGCTGCTACTCACCACAAGAGTTCTTATTATTAAATTAAGTTTAAAGAATCAGAAAATGTAAAGTTTAATGCCATCTTTGAGTGTGAAGCAGAGGATAGTAACTGATATGATTTTTTTCACAATTAAAACAAAGAATGCTTCCAAGCAATTTCCATTGTGTATAGAGAGTGCATTCGAGTAGAGTGATGTGATTGAAAACAAGATAGAGAAAAAAAAAAATCAAATCAAAAAGGCCAGGATCCGGCAACATAATATTATTCAGTGAAGAGAAACAAGGAGGAGACATCTACTGATATAAATGCACATATCCTGCCACATTTGGCCCATCGGTTTCGTAAAAATGTCTCCGTTTATATGGCATTTGCCATTAAATCTCGAAAGAGAAAATAAAGCTATCCAAATAAATATCACACAGTATATGGAAAGACACAAATAAACATCTATGTAGGTAATTCAGAATATACATCAGGCAGTGTGTTGGTATATATATATATTTAAATGCACACACAAACATGCACATTCATCATATAAACGCACACCTGTATACAAATAATTCCCCCACATAACTACTTATATATATATATATATATATATATATATATATATATATATATATATATATGAGAATAAAAGAGAAATAGATATTTATTATAGAAGTTTAAGTAGAGATGTGTGTGTGCGCATACATTATGGGTTTTGTCTATTTGTATAGAGATAGTTTTTGCAATATATGTTTTATATATATATATATATATATATATATATATATATATATATACACACACACCACCCAGCATTGAAAGTATAAAATCTTTGTGTTAGGACTCTAAATGCTTTCACAGCTCATTTCACAAATATCATTTGCTGTTTATCTTTTAACGCCACATGCCCTTCCCAAGCCCCAACCACTAGACTAAAACGACCCCAATGACAACAAGAAGAGAAAGTGAAAGGCACTTGATGTTGCTGGGCTGGGTGGGAATTGTGGCTACAAATATTTCCATTACAATAATTCCCTTCAGCCTTCCTCTCTTTCCATTATGATTATTACAACTACGATTAATGCTTGTGTTGGATTTTATAATATTCTACTAGCTGCACTTGGCACTGGGGTTCCCCTACCACCATCCTATAATCCCACTCCATTAACATGGGTATGATCCATGTGTACTCTTTAGACCATTTATGTGTTTTTGTCTGTCTGAATTTTCTTCTTTCATTGCACATTTAACACCTTTTTATGTATTCTTCTACATCTGTAGAATAGCTTGGCCACCATGCCCTTAGCCTTAATATCCTTTGTGTAGATATTATTCCACAATGAACATCATGTATGCTTTTTATAATTTTGCTCCTTTGCATTGCTGGCAGAACCACTATGTCTCATTTACAAATTACACCCTTTTCTAAGGTTAACTTGTGTTTAACCTCTTTAAAATGGCTTTCTGCCCGTGAGCAATTATTCCACTTATTATTTTTTTTATCCTGAACAACATACTGTTCAACATGAGATCTCACTTTGTATCTTTAGACAATTTATCTATCGACAAAATATCAGCTTCGACCTCAACAAAGCGTCTACATGCAGAATGGTATTGCCTTTCATGAAACACAATATCAAAGTCAAACACCATTAACACTAAGGCCCATCTTAGAATTCTAGAAGATGTTACCTTAGGATTAAATATGAATTCTCAAGGTATATGGTCGAAACCTTAGTAGGAATTTCTTTCCAATCAAAAACAGATGTGCTCTATTTGTCGATATTATGGCCAATGGTTTTTTTCAATATTTGAGTAGTTCAATTTGGCTTTTGACAATTTTCTTGAAAGACACATGATAGGATGACCGTCCATGAAACTGAGTGTTCACTTGAGCCAGTTGTTACTACTATTTTCCTTTTCTAAGGTTGAATATTTTTACTACTGGCTTCTTTGCTAAAACAGCTTTTAAATTTTCAAATACTGCTTATTGTTCTTTTGTCCAAATAAATTCCACATTCTTTTTTCTTAAAGCAGAAAAAGGTTCTGTCAATTCGGAGAGATTTACAAGTCCTCAGAAAGATTTCAATTCTTTTTTGTTCTTAGGTACTTCAACTTTTAATATTTTGTCAATTAATGATTGGTCTTGTGATATGTCTTCGTTAGATGTGAAATATCCCAAAAATGATATTTTTTTTCATGTTGTACACATATTTTTTTCATTAATCCAGCATTTTTTAATTGATCCAAAACCATACTAGTTTTCTATTTTAATTCTTTATCATTAATAACATCAACACAAATGTCATCCTGGTAGCATATTATGTTTTTATATATTGCTACTAATAACTATAGCCCTTTGAAAAAAAATTGCACTTGCGGTTTGAATTTCACACAGCATTCTTTTCTGTCTTAATAAACCTAGTGGTGTTTTTATTGTTGAACTTCTTTAAAATCTTTGTCAATAGGTATATGATGGAAAGCCGACTTCAGACCAATTTTAGAGAATGTTTTCATACCTGCAAGGGAGTTCAAAGCCCATTCTACATTGGGGATAGGGTATGACTCTACACATATTTTGTGGTTTAACCACATTTTTGTGTAGATCTCCATCCTTCTTTCTTAAAATTACTAATGGAAGAGGCCAATTTGCTCCCTCCTGAAGGAACTCGTTCAAGTAGATCTTGTTCCAGTAATCTTTTTAGTTTTTCCACAACTTTTGGCAATAGATAGACTGGCACCTTTCGTGCTTGAAAATATGAGGGGTAGACATTTTTCATTCATCTTTGCTTCATAATTTTTTAACATTCTAGTTCCTTCTGACATGACTTTGTTTATTAATTTTGTCGAATTTATATTCAATAAATAATTTCCTCTTAGAGCATGATGTTTTTCTTTTTTGAATTTACACATATGTTTAAAGTGATTCATTTTGAAACACTTTTCTCTTTTTTTTATATGCTGGGCTTTTTCGCTTTTATCTTTGATGTCGATATGTTTACGTTACAAAAAAGTACATATTATTTTATCTATTTTCTTTATCACGTATGTGTCCAGATCTGTAACTGTTTTTCTGTTACAGTTTCATTTGAATTTTTGTTGCTGAACAAATTCGACACACTGTCTTTTGTGACCACTTTCCCAGTTGTAAATGCCTTAGAGTCAATTGTCGTTACTCATTTTTAAGACTATTTACTAATTTCATTTGGATCAAATCCTCTTTGATTGGTTTTCTGATCACAGTTTCTTAAATTCACAATATTTAGCAGTCTGTTTTAAATGAAGAAAATATTCAATAACTGGTTCATTCACATTTTGAGAAATATTCATGAACTTAGCTCTCTCTTCATTCATTAATTTTTTCTTGCATGCTGTTTTTCACTATTAGTTGACTTATTGTCAAATATCATTTCCTCCAACTGTCTTGAGTGTGCAATTGCTGATAATTTTATAATGGACTCACAACAAGCAGTCGCCAAGAAGAGATCAGTTATTTGGTTTTCTCCTCCAACTGATTTTAAATGCTTCAGCTTTTTTGTTCTAGCCTTCTTCAGGTGTTTGTTACTTGGGGGTAACTATTAATCCTCACTTTAGTTCCTTCTGTTATGTCGTTAGTCCTCCATGATTTCCAGAATAAAAAAAACAAAACAAGTAAAGCTAGTTTCCACTTTACACCCTTATATAGGTATTAGAATCAAAGGGGAGGTAATTAAGTCATTAATATTAGTGTCCTTCTGCTAGTATCCTAAGTCACGCTTGTGTGTATTCATAATTATCCAGTGATAATTGTTCGTTAGGTTCTTTAGTTTGGTTTGGTTTCTTTTGTTTTACGGCATATCAACCTCAGTGGGTTATTTAAAGCCAAAAAAATTTTCATAATGGTAATATTTTGTTTTGTCAAAAATCTATTTTTTGGTAACAATTTTTTTTTCCAAAATGTGATGCTGGTAATAATTTTTTTTCAAAAAACTATTGCTGGTAATATTTTTTTTTTACAAAGTATTTCAGGTATTAAAACTTGCTTTTACACTTTCATAGTGTTTTTACCCCGTTTGGTTCTTTAGATATCCTGAAACCATTGTCGTGACTCACAGAAAGTAGTATGCACTCAACTGCCTCATGGGTAATAGCTGTAGGTATTTATAGTCTTTGTGACTTGTAAATGAGTCACCTCAAAACTACCATGTCTTTTCAGGATGTCAGCTATTATACTGTTTCTTTATTACTTGTGAATTGCCTTACATTCTTGGGAAAGATGGTGGAGTAGTTTCCTGTTGCCATCTCCATGGTTTGAAATTCAAAGATCTCATTCTTTTAGACTGGCAAGAATGCCTAGTCTACTTTGTTATTAAACACAAAGCTAGTGAAAAGAGTGGAACCACGCCTTTCCTTGTTGCGTCCACACATATATAAAGTGTATGCGCATATATTCTAAGTCTCATTGTAACCATAAAAATGATGAGATTGCACAAGTGTTAGTGTGGTATTTAGTACTCATAAGTTAATTTCTACCTTGCTGTTCAAACCGCAAAATGTTGGCATAGTGGATATGTCCCCTGCCTGCATACCTCTAGGTTGACAGTTCAAATCATGGCAGGATATTAAGCAATTATTAGTGACTGGGTACTTTCAGGCTGTAATGATTACACTATTTTCTTCATCTTTGTTGTTATCATAATGATTCAGCTGTTATACTCCCTAGCCTTCTTCAGGTGTTTGTTACTTGGGGGTAACTATTAATCCTCACTTTAGTTCCTTCTGTTATGTCGTTAGTCCTCCATGATTTTCAGAATAAAAAAAAACCAAAACCAAAACAAGTAAAGCTAGTTTCCACTTTACAACCTTATATAGGTATTAGAATCAAAGGGGAGGTAATTAAGTCATTAATATTGGTGTCCTTCTGCAAATATAAATTAAAATCCCCCCACCATCTGTATACAATCAATTACAAAAGCAATTTGGCATTTTTGAAGCAACTTTGTTAAAGAGGCCCCTGACTTTGTCTGCTAACTTCTACTCATTCCTTACCTAGTTTACATATATTTTATTTAGATTCAGTATTTCTCTGACCTTTACCACATCAATCCTAAGTAGAGTATCTTGAATGACATGTGACATCTTAAGAAAGTCTTGTTTCCTAACAGACCTTCTCAATATGTTGCATGTCATTGTCAGTGAAACATTCTACTACTGTTGAAGAAACTGACAGTGAGAAGACCTCTTGAACCATTGCAGCTATTAGATCTGCTGCTTCTGTTAATGCCATGGTCTTTGATGCCAGAGGAAACTGACAGAGAGAAGACCTCTTGAACCATTGCAGCTATTAGATCTGCTGCTTCTGTTAATGCCATGGTCTTTGATGCCAGAGGAAACTGACAGTGAGAAGACCTCTTGAACCATTGCAGCTATTAGATCTGCTGCTTCTGTTAATGCCATGGTCTTTGATGCCAGAGGAAACTGACAGAGAGAAGACTCTTAAACCATTGCAGCTATTAGATCTGCTGCTTCTGTTAATGCCATGGTCTTTGAGGCCAGAGGAAACTGACAGTGGAGAAGCCCTTTGAACCATTGCAGCAATTAGATCTGCTGCTTCTGTTAATGCCATGGTCTTTGATGCCAGAGGAAACTGACAGTGAGAAGACCTCTTGAACCATTGCAGCTATTAGATCTGCTGCTTCTGTTAATGCCATGGTCTTTGATGCCAGAGGAAACTGACAGAGAGAAGACCTCTTGAACCATTGCAGCTATTAGATCTGCTCTTCTGTTAATGCCATGGTCTTTGATGCCAGAGGAAACTGACAGAGAGAAGACTTGAACCATTGCAGCTATTAGATCTGCTGTTTCTGTTAATGCCATGGTCTTTGATGCCAGAGGAAACCAGAGGCTGCTTCTGTTAAATGGTCTTTGATGCCAGAGGAAACACAGTGAGAAGACCTCTTGAACCATTGCAGCTATTAGATCTGCTGCTTCTGTTAATGCCATGGTCTTTGATGCCAGAGGAAACTGACAGTGAGAAGACCTCTTGAACCATTGCAGCTATTAGATCTGCTGCTTCTGTTAATGCCATGGTCTTTGATGCCAGAGGAAACTGACAGTGAGAAAACTCTTGAACCATTGCAGCTATTAGATCTGCTGCTTCTGTTAATGCCATGGTCTTTGATGCCAGAGGAAACTGACAGTGAGAAGACCTCTTGAAACATTGCAGCTATTAGATCTTTCTGTTAATGCCATGGTCTTTGATGCCAGAGGAAACTGACAGTGAGAAGACCTCTTGAACCATTGCAGCTATTAGATCTGCTGCTTCTGTTAATGCCATGGTCTTTGATGCCAGAGGAAACTGACAGTGAGAAGACCTCTTGAACCATTGCAGCTATTAGATCTGCTGCTTCTGTTAATGCCATGGTCTTTGATGCCAGAGGAAACTGACAGAGAGAAGACCTCTTGAACCATTGCAGCTATTAGATCTGCTGCTTCTGTTAATGCCATGGTCTTTGAGGCCAGAGGAAACTGACAGTGAGAAGACCTCTTGAACCATTGCAGCTATTAGATCTGCTGCTTCTGTTAATGCCATGGTCTTTGAGGCCAGAGGAAACTGACAGTGAGAAGACCTCTTGAACCATTGCAGCTATTAGATCTGCTGCTTTGTTAATGCCATGGTCTTTGATGCCAGAGGAAACTGACAGAGAGAAGACCTCTTGAACCATTGCAGCTATTAGATCTGCTGCTTCTGTTAATGCCATGGTCTTTGATGCCAGAGGAAACTGACAGTGAGAAGACCTCTTGAACCATTGCAGCTATTAGATCTGCTGCTTCTGTTAATGCCATGGTCTTTGATGCCAGAGCTGACAGTGAGAAGACCTCTTGAACCATTGCAGCTATTAGATCTGCTGCTTCTGTTAATGCCATGGTCTTTGATGCCAGAGAAACTGACAGTGAGAAGACCTCTTGAACCATTGCAGCTATTAGATCTGCTGCTTCTGTTAATGCCATGGTCTTTGATGCCAGAGGAAACTGACAGAGAGAAGACCTCTTGAACCATTGCAGCTATTAGATCTGCTGCTTCTGTTAATGCCATGGTCTTTGATGCCAGAGGAAACTGACAGAGAGAAGACCTCTTGAACCATTGCAGCTATTAGATCCTCTGCTTCTGTTAATGCCATGGTCTTTGATGCCAGAGGAAACTGACAGAGAGAAGACCTCTTGAACCATTGCAGCTATTAGATCTGCTGCTTCTGTTAATGCCATGGTCTTTGATGCCAGAGGAAACTGACAGAGAGAAACCATGCAGCTATTAGATCTGCTGCTTCTGTTAATGCCATGGTCTTTGATGCCAGAGGAAACTGACAGAGAGAAGACATCTTGAACCATTGCAGCTATTAGATCTGCTGCTTCTGTTAATGCCATGGTCTTAGATGCCAGAGGAAACTGACAGAGAGAAGACCTTCTTGAACCATTGCAGCTATTAGATCTGTCTTTGTTAATGCCATGGTCTTTGATGCCAGAGGAAACTGACAGAGAGAAGACCTCTTGAACCATTGCAGCTATTAGATCTGCTGCTTCTGTTAATGCCATGGTCTTTGATGCCAGAGGAAACTGACAGAGAGAAGACCTCTTGAACCATTGCAGCTATGAGATCTGCTGCTTCTGCTAATGCCATGGTCTTTGATGCCAGAGGACGTTTCGTAATTCCATTTAGTTTTTTTCACTGCCACATAATTGGAGCAACATTATCATTGCTTGCAAGGAAAATTACCAAGACTTCATGTGAAGATCATGATGGAAGACTTGCATGTGTAGCATTGGAATATACTAGAACCCTGATTCTATCAGCCTCTTCCAAGCATGGAAAGACCAATCGAACATTATTTGATTGGACTTTCCTTACTGCCTTGTTTGTCATCAATAATCATAATTTCTGACAATACATGCATCATAAGCAACATCAGGTCAAGTCTGTGGAATTGTCCATAGTAATTTTTCACTTAAAGAATGAAGTGCTGATTTTTCCTCAACTGTTAGTTTGTCATGCTTGCGTTTTCTACAGTCTGATGACAAAAAGATTGGTTTCAAGTTTTAAACACACTTTTGCTGTCTGTCTATATTTCTGAGATTAGGTATTATGTGCACTATTTACATTATTTGGACTATTGTCCTCATCTTTGTTACCATATTTATCACAATGTTTCAGCTGTTGTATGCTCCAGCCTTCTTCAGGTTGTTGGATTGTCGAACTGAACCCTTTATCTCGCTCGCTGGGGTAGTCTGTTCTACTTCCACATGCCAGGTCTAATGGATGTCAGTTATCGGTTATCTTCTTTTAATTCCCCTCTCCAAGTTCTCCACCGCCTTAAGCAGGTATTGAAGTCACACTCTTTGGGTCCTGTCACTGGATCTAACTAACGCCTTTATCCAATTGAGGACATATAGCACAGTGGATGATAGTCTGGACAATGTAAATAGTATAGTTTTGCTGATGAACTTGAACCTTTGTTTCATTTTGCACTACATTCAAACCAAAATATTTAAATGAGTCTTGAGTATGAGAACTTATATTAAATACTAGCAGGACAGCCCGGCGTTGCCTGGGGATATAACAGTAAGAGATAGATCAAGTATCAACCATCATAAAGACTGAAAAATGAAATTGACAAAGATTATTGTTTAAGGTTGATGGACACGCATGTCTTAATTAGTTTTTTTTTTTGTTTTTTTACGAATTTGTCAAACTCAAACAAAAACATTGTTTTCAATCGTTATGAGTCTCTACCGATTGAATAGAATTTTATTATAAACAATTGTCTTGTAAATGGAATTTTTAAAGCATTCTGAATGTAAAAATAAAGAAAAAAGTGTGCAAGACAATAAGAAACACTACCTGCCAAAAAAAAGTGAAGTTTTGTTGAAATCGGTTGAAAAATGTAGGAAATCCGATCCCATATATAAATGAACACACAAACAACCTGGGTTTTATAATAAGTATAACTTGATATGAGTTGTCCCCCTTTCATTCTCGCGATGCTTCTTAATCGTGTTTTTAAATTGATTTTGTGCAAACCAATTGTGTTTTTCCAATTTTTGGCACTGTCAGAACCACTACAAAGTAATTTTACGTAGTCCTGTGAAGTTTTGTTGAAATCAGTTGAAAAATGTAGGAAATCCGATCCAATATATAAACGTACAGACACACACACAACCTGGGTTTTATAATAAGTATATGATACTCAGTTTGTTGACTGTTTTCTTGACCCATTCCAGCAAGCCTGTATGGCATAGCAAAACCTCTTTCAACTTACTGCTTTTGTGTGACAAAAGCATGGCATCATAGATACTTGGCTTTCCACCAAGATTTACTAGTTTCTTCGAATATGCTTATACCATGCTCCAGGTGCATCATTAAGACCCATAAATACACCTCTTTAATTTCCAAATTTTTCCAGCATCACAGAATTCTGGTGGAGGTTGCAGGTACACATTCCTCTGAACTGCATCTTCTTGCAGAAATGCAGAAGTCAATTGAACTAATTTTCCAACTTGCAGTAAGTGCAATAACAAACTCTATTCTTAGCGATTAACAGGAAGTTGGCGAATTTGAGTTTTGATTGGCTTTTCTTTCCTCAAAGCTTCTGGCAACCAGATGAGCCTCGACAACATTGGTATCATTCTTGATTTTCTCGACGACAGAGAAAGAGAGTCGGTGAAATTAAAATAAGTGCTAATTAACGAAGCGTAATGAATTGATTAGGAAGCGAAGATAAAAATAATAACAATTAAGGATGGTTCAAGTGGTAATAAAATTAAGGCTATGAGTAACTTGATGAAATTAACAGACTAACTGGAAATATTGATAAAGTAAGGGGTAACAATATAGGAGGGATTGATTCGCTTAAGGAAAAGTTGGAAAAAAATTCTTCTTATTTCTTTTTTTTGAAGAGGTCACTGAAAATTTTATCTCTTTTTTTTTTTTGTGGACATAAAATATGAAGGGCCAGATATCCTGGCGATCAGTAGTTCTGGACGAGTGACTGACTATTGTTGGAGAAGTTAACGTGTCCTGGTGAAAAGTCTACCTTGAAATATGTGTGTGGCCATGTTGGAACTGAGCAGAGGAAAAGGGAGTCAAAGGGTGGCAGATAATGACAATTCTCGGATGGTGATTGGCTGTTCTGGGGCTACCCAGAATATAGTTGGCCAGAAGTAAGGGGAGTCGAAGGTGGCAGATAATGACAATTCTTGGATGGTGATTGGCTGTCTTGGGGCTACCCAGAATATAATTGTCCAGAAGTAAGGGGAGTTGAAGGTGGCAGATAATGACAATTCTCGGATGGTGATTGGCTGTCTTGGGGCTACCCAGAATATAATTGGCCAGAAGTAAGGAGAGTCGAAGGTGGCCAATAATGACAATTCTTGGGTGGCGAGTGGCTGTCCTGTTCGGGCCCACCTATAGCGGTGTGAGAGTGTCTATTGGGAGGAAGAGAGAGAGGAATTAGGATTAGTAGGAAGATAAAGTTATGGTGGTAGGAGGACTGTCAATGATTGGCTATAGCAATTATGCATGGAGACCCTTGAAGTAACAACCTCACCCATCTTTGATATAAAGAGGGCTACGAATGAGAGAGGTGGTTAGCTGAGTTGCACAGAGTAGTAGGGAGCAATAAGAGAGTCATAGTGGTGAATAGCAGAGGGCCAGGGAGTGATGAGCAGATCTGCGAACAGTAGAATTGTGGAGAATAGAGTAAGGTTCTTGAGACAAGATCATAATAGCAGTTGTAAGCAGAGTGCAAAAACCTGATATGAACCAAGTGGAAGGCCCTGTTGTATAAGCAAGGGCGAATGCAATATTCGCGTAAGAAATCGAAACGACCGAGAGAGATAACCTGATACGCAGCTGACACTCTCTTTTCCCCCCTCTCTTTCTCTCCTTAATTTTAATTCTGCCTGTATGTAAAGACTTGAACTCTATTGAAGCAACTCAGACCTTTCTTCTATGATTATTTTATTGTAATTTATTTTTTTTACTAATATACCCTTGTCCCGCTCTCAGCACTCTTAACAGACAATGTTGGTCCAGGATCAATGAAACCACTCTTCAGGTCAGAAAACTCACAATTTGAGGGGAGAGTGGATTGTTGTCACTTGGTCCTGATTGGGAATCTGCCGGGCATAACAGCCAACTCTGCAAGAGTTGAGTGTGTGACGAGTGTAAGGGGTTATATCTTCATAAACATCCATTTGTATGAAATTAATAATTGGTTACTGTATTCCACAACTCGAAATACATCATTGTTTTTCAAATTCTGGATTTATTTCTACTTTGGAAAACAAAACTATTTCTTTCTGGTCTGTTATTTCATTCCATGACACATCTTTTCAGTGTTCACATTGATGTCCTTCTGCAAACATAAATTTTTTTTTCCCCTTTACATTCAATACCCATTGACTCATTTCATCAATGGAGGAAAACAAAACTATTCCTTTCTGGTCTGTTATTTCATTCCATGACACATCTTTTCAGTGTTCACATTGATGTCCTTCTGCAAACATAAATTTTTTTTTTCCCCTTTACATTCAATACCCATTGACTCATTTCATCAATGGAGGAAAAACAAAACTATTTCTTTCTGGTCTGTTATTTCATTCCATGACACATCTTTTCAGTGTTCACATTGATGTCCTTCTGCAAACATAAATTTTTTTTTCCCCTTTACATTCAATACCCATTGACTCATTTCATCAATGGAGGAAAACAAAACTATTTCTTTCTGGTCTGTTATTTCATTCCATGACACATCTTTTCAGTGTTCACATTGATGTCCTTCTGCAAACATAAATTTTTTTTTCCCTTTACATTCAATACCCATTGACTCATTTCATCAATGGAGGAAAACAAAACTATTTCTTTCTGGTCTGTTATTTCATTCCATGACACATCTTTTCAGTGTTCCCTTTACATTGATGTCCTTCTGCAAATGGATAAACAAAACTTTTTTTTCCTTTTTTCAGTGTTCACATTGATGTCAATAAATTTTTTTTTTCCCCTTTATTGACTCATTTCATCAATGGAGGAAAAACAAAACTATTTCTTTCTGGTCTGTTATTTCATTCCATGACACATCTTTTCAGTGTTCACATTGATGTCCTTCTGCAAACATAAATTTTTTTTTCCCCTTTACATTCAATACCCATTGACTCATTTCATCAATGGAGGAAAACAAAACTATTTCTTTCTGGTCTGTTATTTCATTCCATGACACATCTTTTCAGTGTTCACATTGATGTCCTTCTGCAAACATAAATTTTTTTTTCCCCTTTACATTCAATACCCATTGACTCATTTCATCAATGGAGGAAAACAAAACTATTCCTTTCTGGTCTGTTATTTCATTCCATGACACATCTTTTCAGTGTTCACATTGATGTCCTTCTGCAAACATAAATTTTTTTTTCCCCTTTACATTCAATACCCATTGACTCATTTCATCAATGGAGGAAAACAAAACTATTCCTTTCTGGTCTGTTATTTCATTCCATGATACCACACATCTTTCCAGTGAACATTGCTGGGTTCAGCCTTTCCTTGAAGATATACATTTAGCCAATCTCCATTTTTTCTTGGCATTTTGGCTGAAGTGACAATACCTTGACAGACAATGATGTGTCAGCAATCAGTTTCAGCTGTATATGAGACTTTAGTTATGGTCTTTCTAGTTTATCACTCTCCAGTAATATTTCAGGTTGGAGACTGAAGAGCTTTCTGGTTCAGAGTCACATGGTACCACTGCTTGATCAGTGCTGACTGAACCATCATCATGAAAACCGTTCTCAAATAGGCAACATAAATCATCCATTGTTCTGTCATCATTGGATTGTCCACTCTCCAATTTAGAGTTACCTAACTTTTCTTTTGTGTCTTCCTCATTGGACTCATCATGACTACTATCAGGAATCATCATTTTCTTTTTGTATTTATCGATGTGTCCAGCTTTTCCCAATTAGGTTTTGATTTTTGTAAAGTCTTCTGCACTTTAAGCAAATGGAATTTACATGACACTCTTCCATAATGAATCATGATCACATTGCCATCTGTGTCAATAATAGTTGCTGGGCCTCTCCAGCTTCCCTCTTTCTGCTGGTAGAAAACTTTTTCATCATTCTGAAAAGTCTCATCAGAGAAAATGCTTTTTGTAATCTTTTGACTGGATTTAGCTTGGATGAAATTTTCACTGGTCTTGTGCAAGAATTCTAGATTCTTCCTTATAATTTCACTTGAAATGGTTGGCTCTAAAGCGAAAAGAAAACCATGAAGAACGCTCAGAAGGTTTGGGCTACATCCAAATACCAGCTGCTTTAGTGAATAAACTCACTGATTTTGGAATGTATTCTTGGCACTCATTGTCCATGCCAAAGCCAAATCAGGCTCATACTTAACATCATTCTTTTCTTTTAGACATTGTTTCATACAGAATGGCATTATGATGTTCTACACCTGCATTACTGAATGGGGATTCCACTGCTGTAGTTACTGTTTCTCATTGATTTCTCTCATAACATGATTTTCACCATCATTGCCACTAAAAAATTTTTGGGAGCTTCAAAGTCAGCTAACCAGATTCTAAATATTTGGCTAACTACCACTTGTTTGGGCTTTAAATCATACTTATTATAAAACCCAGGTTGTGTGTATGTGTGTGTGTGTCTGTACATTTATATATTGGATCGGATTTCCTACATTTTTCAACCGATTTCAACAAAACTTCACAGGACTACGTAAAATTACCTTGTGGTGGTTCTGACAGAGCGAAAATTGGAAAATCACAATTGTTTTTGCATGAAATCAATTTGAAAACACAATTAAGAGGCATTAATGAAAGGGGGACAACTCATATCGAGTTATACTTATTAATATTGAGTTATCGACTTATACTTATTATAAAACCCAGGTTGGTTGTTTGTGTGTGTGTGTGTTCGTTTATATATGGGATCGGATTTCCTACATTTTTCAACCGATTTCAACAAAACTTCACTTTTTTTTTTGGCATGTAGTGTTTCTTATCGTCTTGCACACTTTTTACTTTATTTTTACATTCAGAATGCTTTAAAAATTCCATTTACAAGACAATTGTTTATAATAAAATTCTATTCAATGGGTAGACTCATAATGATTGAAAACAATGTTTTTGTTTGAGTTTGGGTTTGACCAAATTCAGAAAAAAAAAAAACTAATTAAGACATGCGTGTCCGTCAACCTTAAACAATAATCTTTGTCAATTTTATTTTTCAGTCTTTATGATGGTCGATACTTGATCTATCTCTTACTGTTACATCCCCGGGCAACGCCGGGCTCTACTGCTAGTAACAGATATAACAAGATTCACTATATCTTTTGTGAAATATAAGAAAATTCCCATCCGTTTCATGGCACCTTTTACTTATCAACAAAAATATTTCATTTTTTATCATTTCAACCTCCATCAATACTTTTTTTACGACTATCAACAATGACAGAGTAATACATTTTAAACGTTTGGCCTCAAAACCATCACCAAATCTAAATACTGACTGGCTGGGAACTTCTTTCACTTCCTTTAATTCATCTGGGGGACAGTGTTTTCAAAAATTCATCAATCCACACCGTGCCAGAAATTGTTTTTGAGCAACTATTATCAAGTAGGCCTTTATTCATATTCTCAAAAATAAGTTTAGATTGAAATGATTATGAGAGCAATCTTTTATAAGATATTTAATTGATTGACAACAATTGTATCTCATTAATGTTTTCCCAGCAGAATAAGTCTGATACCATTTGTGTAATCCTTGATCAAGTCTGCCTGACACATATCCTCTTCTTGATCCACCATTATTCTTTCTCTTGCTTCCTCTTTTGCTGAAACCATGACCATACAACACCTCTTCCTTGACTTCAGGTACACTATCCCTTCTCAACACTCCAGGTTCACCAAATATTTTCATTACTTTATCATGCATGTCTTTATAGGTGAGAGTTTCTGTTGCACTGGCTAATTTTTCAGATTCACTGACAGCTTTAAGCAAAAGGAAGGCTTTAACACCTTCAGGGAGCTACATTTTATGCTTTTTGATTTTCTCATATTTCTGGGCAAATTTTTAAAAATTATCATGTTTATATTCATAAAAATCCGTAAATGCACAATATGCAAATGTGTCTTCATCTTGTAAATATACACTATCAAATTTATCGGTAATCAATTTATAATCACCAGTCCTTCCAATATCTTCTGGTTTTAACTCTCACACATCCTCTCTTGCTTTTAATGAGTGCAAAGCTTGTCTTCTGAAGTATCAATGTAAATTTTCCAATTTAAATAATTATTTTCTTCAGGATGGAAAATAGGTGGGTTCTTGATAGAAGACATTTTTTTTTTTGTTGTTTTTTATTCCTAAATATTTTCACTTATTACACTGGAATTAATGAAAGAAACAATGTCCTTAAACTGCCAAGGCCACCTGAAAGTTAGTATTTAACTCAATTCCAAATGCAGTGCTTTTTTTTTTTTGAAGAAATACTGATATATTAGAGTAAGGAAAAATTTTCATGTGGTTATTTTAACAACACAAGCTATATGCTAAGTCTTTCATTTCAGAAGAAGATGGATTATTTCTATGTATAAAAAAAAAAAAATTATTATCCAGTTGTGAAGTAACCAAAAAGGTAAAAAAAATAGAGAAAGCAACTCCAGAAAATTTAGAATTTAACACTTTATTTAATCCCATAGATTAAATAAAGGATTCTGTTTGAAATTTCCTGAAGTTTATCTGGATTGACAAACAGCTGAAGAAGGTCAGTGTGTACAACAACTGAAATGCTGTGATCATAATGAAGCTAAAGAGAATAGTTTAAACTAATGATAATTCTTAATCTCAGAAATTCAGACAGAAATTATTTCCATCAACTGATTATTTTCATTTAGTGTTTTTGAATCAACTATCAACATTTTTTTTTTAAAAAAAAAGTATAAAACACCAAAAGAAAAAAAAAATTAAAAGAAAACTTTTCAGTCAAATCTTTATAGAAAAGAAGGAACCTTCCCACAATGACATTAAATAGCACCATCGACCTATGGACAATTTCTTTCTCCTGAGGCAGCCATGTTGTTTGGGTTTCATTTTAGTGGATTTACTTGTTTGTTCTCCAGCCCTCTGGCCAGCTGAAATTTTGATGAGGGTTGGCTAAACTGAAAATAAGGAGCTAGACATAGGCGGGGTGTAGGAGATGTTTCAATGCATGTGTACAAGAAAGAACAACATTTCCCACATTGTAAATGAACACATCACAATGTTGACTTAAAGAAGAAAAGAATAAAATTAGCAACATCATACAGTCTAGTCATGTTCCATTTTCAGCCCATCTAACGCTTGAAAAGATTTCTCAAGGTTAAGAAAGGAGAGTAGGTTCAGGAGAAGGTGCCAGTAAGGTTCATGGGTACCAGACATTTGGCTTATAACATTTTGCAAAGAGAATCTAAGAAGAAAGACCAATTCCAAATTTTGTTCACGGGAATTCTAAAAGATTCTCTTCTACTGTACTTAAAACCTTTTATCGCATAATTATTGAGCCCAGTTATTAGTCCTGATTAAGCAATCAATAAAATATACCTCTTCAATGAGCTACTAGATCAACCATAAACCGATGAAATTTCTTTTAAAATCAGTTCATGTTACAAAATAATTGCGATAACAATATTAGCAATTTTATTGTTAGTTACACATTTTAATTTAAAGACAGTAAAAGAAGGTTTATTGTTCTACTGAGCTTCATAATTAACACATTGTGTAAAAATTTGGCATAACAGCTTAAAGCAGGTGTAGTCTTTTTCAAAATAATAAGTATATTTTTTATTAATTATTAGTTAATAATAAGTGAATTTCTTTCTGGAAAGCAGCACCAAAAACGACTTAATGCAAATATATCCTGATACAAAGTATGAAAACAAATTACTTTACAATATTAACAGATATATGTTTTACTTCTTCATATTAAAAGAGGAATTTCTTCTATAAAATGTACTTTGAATACAAAATTAAAATAGGTGTAGTCTTTTTCAAAATAATAAGTATCTTTTTAATATACAAACTTGTTTCTTACTTACATTTAATTCAAAATACATAATGGCAGCCAACAAGCATGCATCTATTTATTTACCATCAAGTCATGTGACATATATAGCCCCCACCTTTCAAGTAGTTGTTTATAAAAAAAAAGTTCTAATGTAGTGAATTATATAAACATATGTTGTTTTATGCATATCTAAATTTATTTAATAATGTTGTTATAATGAATTATGAATGTTTATTATTTTTCACACATGTAATAATTGGAACATAATACGCAAGTGTTCGTTTATATACTTAGAGTGATATAAGAATGCGTATGAAAAAGAAATACTGAATTTCCTATTAAAAACACTGTAAAAACAGAAAAATAACACTAGCTAAAGAACTCCCCTGTCTGATTTTAATGAAATTTGACACTGCTCTCAACAGGGGTTCAAGATACAATATGCTCCTAAACTGGTTGGGTTATTATCTATTGTTTCATATATATCTCAGGAAAACACATACATAAATTAGAATTTTAGCATTATATAGATACTAGATTTTATGGCAAGCATCAACAGATTAATATTTATCAAGATGTATGCTTGAATTTTTTAATTTTAATGATATTTTCCATTGCACTTGGCAGGGGTTCAAGATACAATATGCTCCTAAACTGATTGGGTTATTATGTATTGTTTAAGATGTATCTCATGAATACACATACATACAAGATTAGAATTTTAGTATAATATAGATACTGGTAAATTTTATGACATATCAAACTATTGTTGGGTGATTTAATGTTGAAATCTGTTTTATCTATTATATTTATGTTTACAGGAAGACATTGATTAGGTCTATACTTGAGTTTAGAGACAAACATCGATTGGGTTTACTTGAGTCTAGAGGCAAACAATGGTTCGATCTATATTTAAGTCTATAGGTAAGCATTTGTCAGGTATACACTTGTGTTTATGGGTAAATATTGGTTGAATTATACTTGTAATAGGGTGCTTGAAAAGAGATAATATACTCTTGAAGGTCATAGAAAATAATTCATCCGTGAAGCATAATAATAATAATAAAAAAAAAACAGAATAAAGGACTGGAACAATAATAAGTGATGAATGCCGAAAATGACCATTTTATATACAAAACTTGATTATACAAATATATTACACTAAACATACAGTACATGTAAGTCACAAATTGTCCCACATAGCAAAACTTAAGCACAGATAAAAAGGGGACAAATAAAAAGAATGTTTTACTTCCAAGAGATAGACAGTACAGCCCTGTTTAGTTCCCTTTTTAGAACACATTGGACTTAAGATTACACATCTGGAAAGCTAAGCAGTTAGCTACTACTCTATACAACTGACTGTAATGTGCCATCAAGGGCACCTTGGGACATATTCTTATCAAAAGAGATAATTTCCTTCTTTATCTATAACTAAGTCTATAGGTAAACATTTGTTGCATTTATACTTTAGTCTAAAGGTAAACATTGGTCATTCATGCCTAAATTTGGAATCATATGATGCAGTTGGTGTATTCTAGGTTGTGGTGTCAGGGCACAAGCTGTGAGGAGCGTTTAGTAATCCTTACTATTCACATAGAATTTGTAAAATTTTTCCTAATGAAATTAGATGTGAGTTTTATGTTACATCAATTTTCCAAGTGGAAGGTTCTGCCTAGATTTTATCTACCAATGCTTGAACCCCATCTCTAGCAACATTGCAAAATTTGCAACTATGAAGCGAGGCTTTTATTTTCAGCTAGGTGTCAACAAACTTATTTCTTCCCATGAAAACAACTCAAATCAGTTTTAGATTTTTTTCTTGCTGCTTGAATACCATTTAAAAAAAAAATGGAAAACTGAATTTTTATTTTGGTTGGTTGATTGGTTGTTTTATGGCATATCAAAATCTCAGTGGGTCATTTAATGCCAACAAAATTTTTGAATTCATAGCAATAGTTTGGTAAAAAAGGTGTGTATGTCGGTAATATTTTGTTTTGTCAAAAATCCATTTCTGTTAATATTTTTTTCCTCAAAAATGTATAGCTGGTAATATTATTTTCAAAAATGTATTGCTGGTAATATTTTTTTTTTCTCGAAAACGTATTGTTGCTAATATTTTTTCTTTTTTAAAAATGTATTGCTGGTAATACTTTTTTTTCTTCAAAAACGTATTGCTGGTAATATTCTTTCCCAAAAATATATTGCTGGTAATAGTTTTTTTTTTCCTCTTCAAAACCCATTTTTACACTTTCATAATGCTTTTCACCATTTTTGCATTCTGAGTTCCATTCTCCATTTTTTTTTTTAAAAGAATGTATAGTCGTTTGTATGAGTGGTATTTATTTTTTTAATTTTTTTTAAGTATTGCTGATAATAAGTTTTCCTTCAAAAATCATTGCTGGTAATAATTTTTTTTTATTACAAAGTATTTCTGGTGTATTAAAACCTATTTTTACACAAGTTTGGGTGTTAGCTATTTGCCCATAGCTGGGACCTTAACAGGTGCTACCACCCTGGGTCAGGGTGGACCTGGGAACACCAGCAATTAAGAGGTGGTTCCATACTCCTCAAAACCTCCTGATCAGATGCCTTGCTGCTGGATGTAGTTTATCGTCTTACCCAGGACAGGAATTTTCATTTTAAATTTATTCAAATATATTTCTGTTGATGGAAGTGAAAATAGAGGTGATAGTTTTCTAAAGTAAATGAGGTGGATAAAAAAAAACCCCAAAATACTGACAGTGTTCATAGTAAGGAACAAACTATAGTGTTTATTGAACTAGTTAATGTGTGTGGGCTTGGATGCATTGCATACAAGTGCTTTTCTTGATTGTCACACAGTTTTAACAAGACAATACAAATTTACCTCATATTAGCAGGCTTTGTTCTTTTTGGGTTTTTTTCGCACTTCTTAACTAATTGAAGGTGTGTGTCAACTCTGCATTGAAGAAGTCAATTAGCACCATTTTGCAAAACACATTTGCTTACTTCGTGGCACCGTGTTATTTTTTGGTAGCAATTATAAATTTTTTAATTAACGTATATACATAGAGTTTCTTTTTGCAGAACTAATGCTAGCTTACACATAACACACTACCTTATAATGAAAATAAATATGGCATATGCACTGGGAAGCAAAACAAAATTTCAACAACTTGCTTTATGGCGATGACTTGGAACCAAATTTTCAATATGTCTGCAGTGTGTTGATACTTTGAAAAGCTTTATTATAGTACTTCAACGTTCAACTAATAAGAGTTGTACTTATTAATTTTGAATCAGCTTTCATCTTTGTTGCTAGTAGTAACAAATGTAATAGTATTAAAGTCATCAGAATTTCTGAGATGAATCGCTGTTGTTATCATTTAACTGCATTTCTTTCATCTTATTTCTGTTGGTTTTGATTTTAAATCTCAGATTATTATTTTATACAATAGATATAGTGGCTTACAGCCATATCAGATTGAAACACCAGTTCCCATATGATTATTACAGTTAAGCAATATTGAGCCTAGATGGGTGACCTCTTGGAAATACCAGGTGCTGTAAGCTTGGATGTGCAGGTGGTATAATGGATAATATCATGGAATTCTTAATCGGAGAGCCGAGTTCTAATTTTAGTTGGGTTTGTTATATTCACTGATGTGCAAATACCCTTGGGAAAGGTATGAACTCACCTCTTCTACCTCCCAGCTATGGATTAATTAGTAAGATTTCTATCACTAAATTTTTATTATCTCAAAAAAAAAATAAATAAATAAATAAGTAAAAAAAATAAAATTCTTACAATCTAAAAATATTTTCTGGCTTTAAATAACCTGCAAAGGGTTGATAAGCCATAAAAAAAGAATCAATCAATCAATTGTGGATATATGAAGATATGGAATGTGAGTTCAAACATCATCCAGGTCAAGCCAATGACTTCTGACTTAAAAGGTTTGCTTTGGCCATGGACCTGTAGCTGTTGACAGTCTAGGACACCCTCTGCCCAGTGATACTGTGTCATCAACACACTGTCAGTAAACATAACTACAAAGTCCAGTCTACCCCATTGTGTTTGATGGCTGTTGATCTCTATCAGATGGTTCCTCCAACCTTGTTTTTTTTTTTTTTTCAATCCTGCTGTAGGTCTAACCACACTCATCACCAGGATTTTCTGGTGTGGGGACCAGTTTAGTTATTTAGAACTTAATCATGCAGGTTTTCCTTACATTGCAAAACAAACACCATGGACTGGAAGTATTTTCACTCAACATTTTGTCAGGTGAAAATCTTCACTTTTCTCCATTACTTTATATCTGATTTTACAGCAAATATCTTCTTTGCCTATTCAATTTTTATGTTGAGTATGAAGGATGGCAAATTTTCAAAGAACCTATTTTGCTGAAAACTTTTAGCTTTCCAACTGGAATTTTAAATCTAATATTTTATGGCTGCTACAGCTTTTGGCTGTAATCATCTTAAGATGACCACATTCCTCAGATGAAGCATTTTCAAACTATTAGAGTAAAGCAAATGTATCTTCATTTTTTTTTTTTTTTTTTTAATATATATACATCTTTATTTTCAAAGCTTGCCATCCTGGGTATCATGAGGAGATTGGAGGTTTTGAGTGGGTGTGGAACCACCTCGTAATTTCTTTTGTTTCCAGGTCTACCCTGACCCTAGGTGTTAGGGCCCTAAGAATGGGCAAATAGTGAACCCCCAAAACAGTACATTTTTATAATAAAATGAGGAACAATACATTTTTATAGAAAAATGACAATCAATGCAACACTAAAAAAATATAGAAATACATTTTATAGTAAAATTACCAATAATACCTTTTAGGATCTACAGATATGTTTAGGTTGGTTGATTTTATGACATGTTAATCGTTCAGAGTCTGTCTATATTTCTGAGATGAGGTATTATGTACATTATTTACATTATTTGGACTATTGTCCTCATCTTTGTCACCATGTCTATCACAGCGTGGCACGTGGAACTAGAACAGTCTACCCCAGTGAGTGAAATAAAGGGTTCGATTTGACATTCCAACCACCTGAAGAAGGCCGGAGTGTACAACGGCCGAAACGTTGTGATAGATATGGCGAAAAAGATGAGGACAATAGTCTGAATAATGTAAATAATGTTAATTGTTGTTGGGTTATTTAATATTTAATTTTGTCTGTGGCACCCAGTGAGGATCAAACTTACTAGTCAGTAGTAATGGCCAACCAGACTAGCCCAATTAACAATTATACGATGCTGATTGTTGGTTGATTTTATGACATATCAACTTGTGTTGGTTTATTTAATATTGAATTTTTGTATGAGACGCACAGCAAGGATTGAACTCACTACTCAGTATTAATAGTCAACCAGATTAGCCATGTCAAGGCACCCATTATTATGATTATGATTATTATTATATAAGAAGTTTTCCCAAGTAATAAACAGTTGCAACTTAAAATTTCTAATATTGCAGTTGTTTTTAGCATTTTTTTTTCTGAATTCTTTCAGTTTTAAAGTAATTAGAATTAATGAACCTGATGCTATGCCATATTTAGGCAAGGCAAGATGCTTTTTAGATAAAAGCTGTTTAAAAATGATTCTATCAATAAAAACCAGTTTGAAGCTTTCTTTTTGTGATACTGGGCAAATTGAAGATACAGTTTTTATCTCGTTCCCAAATGATTTTGCAGAGAAATTAAATTAATGAAATTTGTGAACATTCTTGAAACTATCATCTGACGGTATCGAGATTTGCACTGAACAGGAAATAACCAATAGAAGTAATTTGATTTAATTTGAAGCCACTTCACAAATGCGAACAATTGTAAGCTTTCATGGCATTGTCTCTTCAATAAAAGACGATCAGTTTCAGTCAGTCAGTCTTCTATGAATCTAAAATCAATTGGAACTAATCAGCTACTTTTCATAACATTTTTAAATATAACTTTTTGGCAAAAAAATTTAAAAGCTCAGAAAAAATGTGTTGGCAACAATGTATAGCTTCTCTTTGTTATCCACAGAAAAATATAACAATGCAAAGTAAGCTAATGAACATTAGGTGGATTGTGGAGATCCTTTTGATTCCGGGAAATAAATAGGAAAAGAGAGGAGAATGAAAAGGAGAAAAAGAAAGAAGGGAAGAACAATTGTAGAGAAATAAGAAAAGAACAAAGAAAAATGAAATAAAGGGGGGGAATAAAAGAAGAAAGAAAAAGAGAGAACCAATGCAGAGAAATAAGAAAAAAAATTCAAAGAAATAGAAGGAAAAAGAGGAAAATGAAGGAAGAAAAGAGAGAATGAAAGAACAAAGGCAGAAATATAAAAAAAAAAAAAAATAATGAAACTGAAAGGAAGAAAATGGATAGTGAAAAGGAAAAAGAGGAAAGAAATGCAAGTGAAGATAAGAGAAAAAAAAGGAAAGAAGGCAGAAAATGGCGAAAGTAGAAAAAGAAAGGAAAAATGAAAATCAAAGGGAGGAAAAAGAGAGATAAATAAAATAAAGCAGAAAAGGCAAAGAAACAAGAAAGGCAATATTGACAAAATACGATTACTGAGAGAAAAAAAGAGAAAATAAGAACAAAGAACTGAAGAAAAAGCTAAAGAAAGAAAAAACAAAAGAAAGAAAAAACAAAAAAATCCTCATTTGATCTTTTATGCATGTATTCATTTGACTTTGAAAGACAATCTCTCAAATAAAACAAGAAAGTCGAGGACTAGAAAAATGAGAGAAGAGGAAATAAGGTGGGGATAGAAATTTATTCTTTGTTTTTTTTTTTTTTTCTAATTAGTAATTAGACTCATAGGCGTAATATTGCAGGGGGGGGTGATGTAGGACTAACATAACAAAAAGAAAAAAAAAAAAAAAACCCAAAGAATTACAGGACCATAAAGAAATGAAAATAGGAAATATATATATATATATATATATATACAGACTCTCCCTACAAAAGGCACAAAGGCAATTGTTGTACAGTAATGGTTAATGAACTACTCTTGCAAACTATTGCTAGTGCATATAATAATATCAAAATAATTTTTACTTTATTACAAACCGTTATTCCAAAGGTCATTTCATATACACATCTAAAGACTCTGACTATGATATTATTAACACATTCCTAGCGGGTCTTTTGAACAGGAGGCTTATCTCTTGTTCCATGTTTAGGATTGTGTATCCAGTTACTTCTAAAGTCTTTTCATTCTCTTTTATTCCCAATATCCATTTACATCTCAGTGGCACTATCGCCTTGCTTGGAGGAAATTGATTAAAATTATATATATTATAGATTATACATTATGAAATGGACAAAGTCCGACAATTATTTTAAGACATTTTTATGTTTATACATTCTTTTTATAGATACAAATATTTAAGTAAATGCTCTGTTTATAATAAACAGTATTAAATAACATTTACCGGCCTGAATGTCCAAGAAATTTTCATAGAAAATATTCGTCTTTTGACAGGATTCGAACCTGCATCCTATACGGAACCATCATTTATGCGGACGTGCCTTGACCGCTCGGCCACAAAGGATCGCTCGGTTGATAAGGTTGAAATTCAGGCCGGTAAATTCAACCTTTACTTAAATACTTGAATACCTGAATGTCCGAGAATCCTGTCAAAGGACGAATATTTTGTATGAAAATTTCTCGGACATTCAGGCCGGTAAATTTTATTTAATACTGTTTATTATAAACAGAGCATTTACTTAAATACTTGTATCTATAAAAAAAGAACGTTAAACATAAAAAAAATGTCTTTAATAAATAAATTGTCGGACTTTATAATAAACAGTATTAAACAACATTTACCGGCCTGAATGTCCGAGAAATTTTCATAGAAAATATTCGTCCTCTGACACGATTTGAACTTGTATCCTATATGGAACCGTCATTTAGCTTGACGTGCCTTTACCGATTACACATTAAATTGTATACATACCTTATGTATGCACAAAGGACATGGGTCATTTATACATACCTTATGTATGCACAAAAGACATGGGTCATTTAATTTAGAAAAAACAGAAGTAGAAAAATAATTTGGTATACAGCCCCATACAACCAAATGGTAAAGAACAAATTAGGGCAAAAATTCCTTGCATTAATAGTTAAGCACTTTCCTAGAGAAAGTAAACTAAGTACTATTTTCAATAAAAATACAATAAAATTAAGTTAGAGCTTTACTGAAAACTTTAAAAAAAATTATTAAGAAACATAATGCTAATATCTTCAATAAACACTTAGACCAAAACCAAAGAAATTTAGACAATATAAAAATAAAAATAAAAAAAGATGAAGATAAACAAAAATTATGTAACTGTAGAAATCCGCATAACTGTCCTCTATAAAATAAATGTCGCACAGAATCATTGGTATACCAATGCAATATCTCATCTATTGAGAATTCCGAAAACATAAAAATCTATATAGGTTGCACAAGCCAGGAGTTCAGAAATCAGACATCGCTTTCAAAGTATTTCTGGCACTTAAAAGAATCCAATAAAACACCTACAGTAAAACGGAAATTAATAAGAAACTGTCTTCAGGTAAAAGCAGAGATTTCCACATATTATTTAAAATAATTAATTTTTTCCTTATGTTTTTCAATGTTAAATATTCTTGATATGAGACATTCTCTGTTTTTGTGTTAGTAATCCAAATGTCTTTCTTGAATGTCTTCTTCTTCAATTCAAGAAAGACATGCATTCGTGCAATGTGACTGACCCATCGGAGACAATTTTTCATTACCATCGACTGAATGCTTGGTAGCCCTGCTTTCTCTAATACATCTGTATCTGAGACATGGGACTGCCATGTGATATGAAGTATCTGTCTCAGACATCATTGATGGAGGCCCTCAAGAAGTTTTTGTTGATGTTTATAGAGTGTCCATGTTTCGCTTGCATACAGGAGCGCTGTCAAAACACATACTTTGTACACAATGATTTTTGCATGTAACTGGGATCACACACATATTTTAAGTGCTGAAAAAGACCAAGAAGCCCTTTCAATGCGGAAAGAGATTTCTCTGTTGAGGCTGCATCCTTCAGAGAGGGTACTGCCAAGATATACAAAAGAATGTACTGCGTCTAATTTATTTCCTTCAACGAAGATAGTTGGTTCCATATAGGATGATCCAGGTGCTGGATCATACATGACG
>CAHIKZ030002280.1:2397500-2405000 GCA_903632075.3 Acanthosepion pharaonis | reverse complement strand
CTTACCACTATAGCAAGTCTGATAATTATCGTTAAGCTGATTTAATTAATGGATGCTGTCTTCTTTTGTGAAACAAACAAACAAACAAACACATTGCATGTATGCAAAACATCAAAGGAAAAAAAAAGTTGTTTTTTTTTTCTGGTGGTGGAGAGGGTGGAGTGTTTCAATGGTTGTTTTCCTTTGAGGCTGGCTGGCAAACTGTTTTAAGTGGAGAAGTAATTAGTTCCCTGAATGTAAAAAAGAAGAGAGAAAGAAAGTAAGAGAGCTAGAAGGAAAGACAGGAAAGGAAGGAAGAGAGAATAGTGAAAGTGAAGTGGTAAGCAAAGAAAAAGGAAAAAAAAAAGAGAAGGAAAGAGACAAAAGAGAATAAGGAAATTTAGAGGAAAGTAAGTAAAAGGGAGAAAGAGAAAAATCCAAGATCAAAAGAGGAGAAATAAAAAAAAGGATGCAAAGAAAAAGAAAGAGGAAAAATCAAGAGAAAGTAAAACAAAGAAAAGGAAATGTAAAAGAAAAAAAAGGATGTAAAATAAGAAAGACAATGAATCAGAGAGAGATGGATGTGAAAATAGATAGATAGATAGATAGATAGATAGATAGGGATTTGAATGGGGATAGATAGATAGATAGATAGATAGATAGATAGATAGATAGATAGATAGATAGGGATTTGAATGGGGATAGATAGATAGATAGATAGATAGATAGGGATTTGAATGGGGATAGATAGATAGATAGATAGGGATTTGAATGGGGATAGATAGATAGATAGATAGGGATTTGAATGGGGATAGATAGATAGATAGATAGATAGATAGATAGATAGATAGATAGATAGATAGGGATTTGAATGGGGATAGATAGATAGATAGGGATTTGAATGGGGATAGATAGATAGATAGGGATTTGAATGGGGATAGATAGATAGATAGGGATTTGAATGGGGATAGATAGATAGATGAATAGGGATTTGAAAGGATAGATAGATGATTGAATGGGGATAGATAGATGGGGATTTGAATGGGGATAGATAGATAGATAGATAGATAGATAGATAGATAGATTTGAATGGGAGATAGATAGGGATTTGAATGGGGATAGATAGATAGATAGATAGATAGATAGATAGATAGATAGATAGATAGGGATTTGAATGGGGATAGATAGATAGATAGATAGATAGGGATTTGAATGGGCATAGGTAGATAGATAGATAGATAGAAAATTAAAAGAAAAGAGAATATAAAAAAAAAGGAGAAAGAGAAAAATCCAAAACAACAAAAAAAAGATGAATAAAGACCATGAATGATAGAGAGAAAGATGTGGAGAATGAAGGAAGAAGAATTAAGGGAAAAAAAAGAAAAGAGAATATAAAAAGAGGATAAAGAGAAAAATCCAAGAAAAGAAAAAAAAAAAAAGAAGTAAAATAAGAGTGACTATGAATGAAAGAGTGAAGGATGTGAAGAAAGAAAGAAGATAAAAAAAAAGGTGAAAGAGAAATACTTGAGATATAAAGAGAGGAAGTAATAAAAAAATTTCCATAAACGGTAGAGAATGCTGCAGAGAAAGAGAAAAGGAAAGAAAAAGTAAGGAAAATTAATAAAGAAAGAAAGAAAAAAAAAAGATCAATATATTAAAGGAAAGGGTGCCTATAAAGGTGAAAATGAATGTTAAGTGAATAAGGAAAAAAAAATAAAAAACTTCAAACAGAAAAAGTGAAATAAACAAGTAATAATGAAATAAAAGCCAGCTTGAAATATGAAAGAGAAAAAAAAAAAACACAAAGCAAGCTCAAACAGAAACTTCAAAGGGATTGAAAAGTCAACAACTGCTAATATTAGTTAAGTAATAAGCAACAACATCATTGTACACCAAAGACTGGGATTAAATCCCCTCTTGACAAAAAGAGAAAAAAAGTTTTTAATAAAGTGAGATATATAATCGACATCAAAACAATATGTGAATTGCTATGAACAGGTTCCACAACAACAGTTCCAACTTTCCTTTTGACATTTGAAATAACAGAAAAAAAGATTTATTTAATAACTTATGTGATAGGATTTTACTAAAAGTCGAGGCTTGATCAATAAGAGCTAACATGTTTGGCTGAATCATAAATAAATTCTGTTTGTGCTTATCAAATTTTTTCTTAAAAAAATAAAGTACAGTTACATTTTATTCCATTATATATATATATATACACACACCATTATTTGCAATGACTCGTGGCCACTTATTAGGTAGCTCTTTTGAATAAAATTCTGCAGATTTTGATGTGAAAAAGGTTTTGACAATAAAAAAATACATGTCTAGCTATCCACATTGACTATAGCAGTAATAATTTTACCATATCTCTATGCAAAGCATTATGCAGCAATTAAAATGGCAATAATCAGTTAGGCAATAACTTTCATGTATGATTAGTAATTCAGCTGATTGTTTTGCTTTGTTTTGTTTTATGGCATATCAACCATAATGGGTTATTTAATGCCGACAACGTTTTCAGTGTTGGTAATATTTTTTTCCAAAAATCTGTTTCTAGTAATATTTTTTCCTTCAAAAATTTATTTCTGGTAATAATTTTTTTTTACAAAGTATTTCTGGTATTACAACCTATTTTTTACCCTTTCATAGTATTTTGACCCCAGTTTGGGGGTTAACTATTTGCCCATAGCTGGGACCCTAACAGGTGCTACCACCCTGAGTCAGGGTGAATCTGGGAACACCAGCAATTAAGTAGTAGTTCTATGCTCCTCAAAATCTCCTGATCAGTGACCTTGCTGTTGGACATAATTTATCGTCTTACCCCGGATGTAGTTTATCATCATACCCAGGACGGGTTTTTGCAATGTCACTACCACAGTCCGCTAATACCGTATGAACATATTACCATAATCAGTCTCTTTGCCTCACACATTATCATCTTTGTTGAGACTGTATATATTGTACTTCATTTGCTAAAACAATTATGACTGATTAGTGAGTTTGATTTTCACTGGGTGCTCCCTACTTTTGGCTTTGTGCCACATTTAAGCTATGCTTGGAAAATCAATATACCATACTTTGTTGGTTAACTATCCATGTTTTTATAACATCCTTTAGTTATGGGAATTCTGATTGCTTGTAACGTAGTTCATATTTTTACTTTATTATTTTCTTTAATCTCCTCGCCCGCTTCCTCCATATCTGAATCATTTTTTTTGCTGGGTGGTGATCCATACTGCCTCTCAGCTGCTCTGTTATGTTGTTTAGAAAACTCTATTGCTTGTAATGTGAAATGAGAAGTTTATGTCTGTCGTCTCGGCTTTGATGCCATTCTGTTCATTTGTTGAAAGGTATCATCTGCTGAATGTCTCTACCCACAAGATTAATGATGCCATCTGCTTCGATGATGGTGGTTGGCTTGTCTGCCTGCAGATGGCAACCGTGAGACATCATCACCATAGACAAAAATAGTAGATAGTAGGAACTGGGAACTGACAAGACATTTGAAATTAATACCCATTGAGCTGATTGGTTTGTTTCAATAGTACTCAAAATGCAGTAATAAGACTGGTATTCTTGGTGTACATATGAAATGTAACTGTCAGCCTGTATTACATAGCTGGGGTTCGGGCTGTGAAGACACAGTACGGTTTGCTTAGATGAACAAAACTTACAATATCAGTAGGAAGCTGCTTACTGGTTATCATCATACTTATTATAAAACCCAAGTTGTGTGTGTGTGTGTGTGTGTGTGTGTCTGTACGTTTATATATTGGATCGGATTTCGTTCATTTTTCAACCGATTTCAACAAAACTTCACAGGACTACGTAAAATTACCTTGTGGTGGTTCTGACAGCACCAAAAATTGGAAAATCACAATTGTTTTTGCATGAAATCAATTTGAAAACACGATTAAGAGGCATCGCGAGAATGAAAGGGGGACAACTCATATCGAGTTATACTTATTATAAAACCCAGGTTTGTGTGTGTGTGTGTGTGTGTTCGTTTATATATGGGATCGGATTTCCTAGATTTTTTAACCGATTTCAACAAAACTTCATTTTTTTTTGGCAGGTAGTGTTTCTTATTGTCTTGCACACTTTTTTCTTTATTTTTACATTCAGAATGCTTTAAAATTTCCATTTACAAGACAATTGTTTATAATAAAATTCTATTCAACTGGTAGACTCATAACGGTTGAAAACAATGTTTTTGTTTGAGTTTGGGTTTGACCAATTCGTAAAAAAACACAAAAAAACAAAAAAAAAAACTAATTAAGACATGCGTGTCCGTCAATTTTATTTTTCAGTCTTTATGATGGTCAATACTTGATCTATCTCTTACTGTTACATCCCCGGGCAACGCCGGGCTCTACTGCTAGTCATTACTAAAAAAAAAAAAAAAAAAAAACAATATATATCGTATGATACTCATGGGATATATGGTATTTATTATATATGAACCATAATTGTAGGCATATATGTCTTGGGTTCGTGATTGTATGCATTTTGTGACACGGGTTCATGAGTGTTGGCAAACTCCTCTTTGCCACTTGACCTTTCAGTGCTAAGATGGCATGTGGTTTTTGAGGACATTTTTCAGGAAAAAATATGCATCTTAACATACAGGAAATACAGCACGCAATAACATATTAATAAATAATAATATAAGATGTAAATTAGTAAATAATTCTTTGTATAATACTAATTGTAAAAAGAGACTTCAAATAATGAAAGCTCTTTTTAGTAAAACACCAATTGTTACTTTGACTTTACAAATTTTAAGCACAGTATTAGATTGGCAGTTAAGTTTCATCCTTTTACTGTTGAAATTGCTAGATGTAATTATAATTTCTATCCTAAAACTTTCTTTTCTCGCACTTCTAGCTTGCGGAACTCTCTTCTGGCCTCTTGCTTTCCTGTCAACTTTGACCTTCAAAAAATTTAAAAACAATGTCAACTGTCATCTGTCTCCTAGAATTCTGTTCTTTTATTGTCCTTTCCTTAATAATGATTTTTCTCAGATTCTTACACAATAAGTAACTAAGTGGCTTTATTATCTAAAATGATTTAAAAAAAATCCTAAATTAAATTATCTTTTAGCCTAAGAAATAAGATTTTACATGTATTTAATAATCAACAGATATATTGGCTCAGTTTATACCATTGTCAATATCTATGTAAATCATTGTTGTGGTCGAGACATAGGAAATGGAAATCCTGATGTTTTAAAAACATTCATAAATGATATTATCCTTTACGACTACGCACTAACTTTTGGGGTTGTATCCCCGGAATTCATATTACTTTTGAGTGTGGTAAGTTTTTGAATAGTGGATATATTACTAGCGCTGTAACTTTAAAGGTTTAGAGATAATGTTATAAAATTTTTAAGGTATTTGCATGAAAGGATGTAGAAAATATAGACATATATTTTTATTGTACATATAATAACATTTAAGAAAAAAATATCATGTAAACAAAAAAAAATATGACAGAATTGATAAAAAAAATGATTCCTACTCGTCATATTGTATTGTATATATAAAAGGAGGTCTTTTGTCCAGTAAGACAAATACGAAGTTTTTTTTTTCAAACCTATCAACAAAAGCAAGGCCAAAAATGCTTTCATTTCTTCAAAGCAAACGTTTTCCCAAGCTCTGATTTGTGAGTTGGGCTTTGCTGTGTCACCTAGTTTTGTTTTCACATCCTTTGTATACTGTTTAGTTTCCGCTACCATTAATTGAATAACTATGTCAGATAAAAAAAGACGAAAAGCTTTACCTTAATAGTTTCTTGACTAACATTTGTATGTCCGAGCTGAAGCCCCTGCTGTTCATCTTAAGGTCCCCGAGAAAAATCCAGAGACGGATATGCAGTGCAACTGGCCCTGATCTGGCGTCTCGTCTGCAGTCGCACTCTCACAGATGTGATGTTGCCTCTCTGTCTTTTCCACAAATACTTTCACGGTAACTGCTCTGATGAGATACTTTTGTTGGTTCCCAAACTGCATAAATTTAACTACTAGGTCAGCATCTCAGTCTCACCCTTTCACTGTCAAAACAGTTAAATGTAGCCGTCTCTTTTTACTCCAATAGCTTCATGTCTTGCACTTCCCGTCTGTAGAACTCCCTTCCTCTTACTTGCTTCTCTGATAGCTATAATCTCCAGCTATTCAAATGCAATGTCAACTGACATCTTCAGATGCCTTGTTCTCATTCCCTGTCCTTCTCTTCATCCTTTCCTCTATCACGACTCTTTACTCTTCCTCCCACTCTCTGTAACCCCTTGTGTGCTAGTGGCACTCCCGCCTTGCTTGGGGTGAAAAGCTTAAAGAATAAAAAAGTATAGGAAAACTCTGGTAGCCACAGGTTTGAAAATTCAACCTTCTTGGTCAGAATCACTTTCAGTCAGTCTCTGTCATGCATATCACCAACTAGCAGTAGAGCCCGGCGTTACCCGGGGATGTAACAGTAAGAGATAGATCAAGTATCGACTATCATAAAGACTGAGAAATAAAATTGACAAAGATTATTGTTTAAGGTTGACAGACACGCATGTCTTAATTAGTTTTTTTCTTTGTTTAGTTTTTTTTCTTTTCTTTACGAATTGGTCAAACCCAAACTCAAACAAAATTATTGTTTTCAATCGTTATGAGTCTACCGATTGAATAGAATTTTATTATAAACAATTGTCTTGTAAATGGAATTTTTAAAGCATTCTGAATGTAAAAATAAAGAAAAAAAGTGTGCAAGACAATAAGAAACACTACCTGCCAAAAAAAAAAAGTGAAGTTTTGTTGAAATCGGTTGAAAAATGTAGAAAATCCGATCGCATATATAAACGAACACACACCTCCACACAAACAACCTGGGTTTTATAATAAGTATAACTCGATATGAGTTGTGGCCCTTTCATTCTTGTGATGCCTCTTAATTGTGTTTTTAAATTGATTTTGTGCTAATTTTTGGCGCTGTTAGAACCACCGCAAGGTAATTTTATGTAGTCCTGTGAAGTTTTGTTGAAATCGGTTGAAAAATGAACGAAATCCGATCCAATATATAAACGTACAGACACACACACACACACAACCTGGGTTTTATAATAAGTATGATATCTGCATGCATAAATCCAAGAAATTCTTCGACACACTCACTGTCCATGAAAAGTTCCTCTATTGATGTAACAGATCTATGACTTGCCCTGGGGTTGCCATTGTGATAAAAAAAAAAAGAAGTTTTTAAAACACTTTATTAAAATTCGTTGAGAAAACAACTATTTCAATTAAGTCAAAATGACTGACATCTGGGCATTCTCAGTTCATATCACAAGCTTAATGATGTAATTTCCATAGTAATAGGCTATTTTTAGAAACATACTTTCCCTTTCAAACAAAGCTCTGTCACTTGCCGAATATGTCCACCCAGGAATATTTAGAAAGAGTATCTGCAGTGACATGCATGCCTGTAGAATTATAAAAGTTAATTAGAGTGCAAGCACATGATTTTAAAATTC
>CAHIKZ030002280.1:2367500-2395000 GCA_903632075.3 Acanthosepion pharaonis | reverse complement strand
CTCGAAATTTTTCTTTTATAAGGATGAAGAGTGTGTAGAAACTGTTCGTAGTGACTATTGTCCCAAGAGTTTTCGGCTTCAGACATTTTGGGAGGTGGGTGGTATTAACTTATGTTGTTGGTTCATCAAACCTATAACAGGTCTTGTTTTTAATTCTGCTGGGTGTCTAGCCACCCTCCTTGTCAGTCAAATCTGCTGGGGAAACTTGTTTAGTTGCTGATGATCTAACCATGCTGGGTACTAGTACTGGGTTACATGGTACCATGTCACCCAGTAGAATGACCAGGCATAAGGTTTATATGAGGGACATTTAAAAATGTTATAAAATTGCTGTGAACAGACCAGACTATAACTCAAATACAAGTGAGCATATATACTAAAGTGGGAATCATTTTTGTATTAAATTAAAATGGCATCTACTTTGTTCACTTAAATCTCCTTACCTGCCCAAGGGCTCTGTCCCTGTGCTGGTGGTATCATGGCTATGACTGGCTATGACCAGCATAGACCAGCAGCCCGAGTGAAAACACTTGGGTCCCCACGTTAAAAAACTGACCTTGTGTCACAACCTGACTCAGTGGGTTTGGGTGGTGGGCAAGTAAATCTCACTTACTTAGCCCAGGGTTCCGTCCCTGTGCTGGTGGTATCTGATACTTACTGGTTACAGGAATCCGTCCCTGCGCTGGTAGTATCACAGCTATGACTAGCTTGGACTGGCTAAGACCAACCAAGCTATAACTAACTTAGACCAGCTTGGACAAGCTAAGACTAGCGGACTGAGTGAAGACACTCAGGTCCCCATGTTAAAAACTAATCTTGTGTCACAACCTGACTCCGGGGGGGTCAAGTAATACAAATTACAACCCAGTTTATTTTTGTCAGCCAATTGGACGCTAGTTGGAAACCTTTTTGTGAAGCGAAGATGAGTCTCACACTCTTGATTGTTCACACTTCACATTAATAGGTTTGGAAAAGGCATGAATCCATCATTATCAAGCTATGAATTGAATAGCAAGGTAGACTGGGCTCTCTTCCCTTGGAAGTCTACGTAAAGGAAAACCAAATTCAAACCATACCCTGCAGGAGAGAATCATGTTTCCAGTTCCTTCTTAAGTCTACTTCAACTCTATCCTTCTAACATTTCCAACCGAGATCTGAAATTTTATTCACTAATTATTTATTTTTCCTTCTTTCCCAGTAAGAATAGAGAGGTTCACCTATTGTCTGATTCTCACTCATCCTTCTTTTGAACAGGAGTAGTGGTTTATCCCTTGTTTCCTGTTTAGGACTGAGTTTCAGGTTCCTTCTAAAGTCTACTTCCACACTATACTTCTAATGTCTTGAACTGAACTCTGAAATGTTATTCACTAATTACATCTTGACCTCTTCAAGTCTAGAGTTAGCCATTATCTTTTCTGCATAAACCTCAAGAACTTCACTTGTCCTTTCTTATGCTCACACAACACTACATAGTAACCCTCTATCTTGAGTGTCTCTTGAGACTTGTATTGAGTAAAAATATGTTATGACACTAGGCTTTGGCATTATTCTGGAGAGCTTAAACACTGCGACAGTAAAATATGAACAACACTGTTCAGAGATTTCACAGGACACTGTGGAGTAATTCTCTGCTATAAGTTCTGAAAAGTATGGTGACTTCTACACAAGCCTTTACCAATAAAATCAAAATGACCTGTGTGGATAGTCCAGCAGTTCAGTTCAAATTGACAAACCTCCATTCAATTAATTCTTAACTTCATGACAATGAATCTTTCTTTGGAACCAACCTGAAACCAAAAGGGTTCAGGCATATTAATCAGTGATTTCAAGATTCATACCACTTAGCTATACTGCACTGTCAACTTGGAATATGATGAAGTATCTCTTGCAAAAGGGACCACTTTTTGGGTACATGGTTGCAGACTTAAGTATAACCCTGACTAATGTTTGTCTGTAGACTCAAGTATAAACCTGGCCAATTTCTACCTATAGACTCAAGTATAATCTTGGCCTATAGACTCATGTATAACTATGCTATAATTGTTGTGTGATGATCACACAAATGAATGGCTAAACATTGAACAAAATATGATTTAAGGATTATATTCAAACACTGGAAAGAGTAAGATTGAGAGTTTACTACTGATCTGAAGTAATTATAAATAATTTCTTTTTTCCTAATCACTATCATCATTTTTACTGAATTCATTATTTAATTGATAAATTAATTAAATCTAGGATCGAAAAAATGAAATCAGGTATAATTTTTGCCTAGAAAGTACGATTATCCATTGCTTGTGAGATAATTTTAGCCAAAGAAATAATTAAAATAAATAAATACAGAAAGTTTCATTAAGAAAACAAAAAAAAATTCAGTCCATTCTCTTTAACAAAGACTTCAGTTTTAATTGCTTTTCACAGAGTGTATTTGTTTGCCTGTGTTGTTTCTGATTAGAGAGTGACAATAATCAATTTTGCAGGGACTCAGATAAAGAATGCTGCAAATGAGTCAGCCATTTTGATCGCTGGTTCATAACAAAAGCCAGCCCACTAATTTGTCATTGCAAAAGTGACAGTTGGCACTGCCAATGCTGCATCATCAAGTCACTTCCCTGACCATTCCAGCATCTTAATTGTGTGGCCATGGGGAATTGAATGGGATGGGTTAGAGTTCAAATTGAATTGACTCCTCAATTGTTATGTATACATTATCATTGAAGTTGTCAATTTTGTCTGGTGTCCAACTGACAAGTCATTTTCTACAAATTCATTAGCTGTCCAAGCCATTTTTCAGGAGAAAGTTAAGTTCCTTGGGGATTTTCCCTTGGTACTTTTTGACAAAGGCAATAAATAATAGAAGGCAACTTAGGGTAGCCATTAACCTTTAGGATGCAGGTTTTGTGAGATTAGAATCAAGAAAGCTGATAGTCAGAGATAACATTTTAGAGAAAGCCATCATCAATCAAAAATGATTCCCAAATAGAAAAGCTATAATTTAGAGGCCATGTTATTCTTTGCAATTGTAAGTTTGTTTACTTGCATTAATATCTCCTCAAATCCATGTCAGGTTTATCTATTCAAGAAGGGTCCATGTAAAATTCCTTGGTACAGCTTTAATATTATATTATTAATAAATAGAAATGCCATAAAAATGTCACAGTTTTCCTATTTGAATTTTCTGATAAAATTTAATCCTTAAGTCAATGACTGAATAAGCTTGTGGTGAGTTTTACGACAAAAAAAAAAATATCTGCAGACATTCACCTAAAACATAGTTAAATATTTGAGCTTAACAACTTTAACAAAATATTGCAATAACAATCATGAATATGTATAATGATTGTTATTTTAAGAAGTAAGGAGGTACAAATGAAAAGATTTGAAATTTACAACTTTTTTCCATTTTACTGAAATACATTTAAACGGTATTTTAAACACTTGCCTTTCTAGTCTCAGGAAGGGGCTTTTTTTCCTAGTAATCTCCCTTTTTACTTACTATGAATAACCTCCTTTTGTTGTTGCCTCTTCAAGACAAAATGTAGCCATGTTATTATTTTATTAAAGCCTTCTAAAAGGTCTCACATCTTCTTGTTATCGCGTCAGCTGGGTATAAACCAAGTATGGATAAATTCCTCGAACCAGAACGCTTGGATGTGTCACCAAATTCTCTCTCAGTGGACAAGGTTTTTGCACACTGATACTGAATTTCAATGCTTTTGTTTGTTCTATTCAAGCTAATGATTCTATCAGACTTGAGGCTCTTGTTAACTTTGTTTCTTCCACAGTGCAGGAGTATATTGCGGAATGTAATGATTATGAGTTGCCTAGAGACACCCTGAAGGAGATGAAAAAGAAGGAGAGTCGATAGACGAATATGTGCAACAGCTTCAACTACACGGTAAAAACTGCAATTTCAAAGCTAAAAATGCTTCACAAAATTGTGGTGACTGTATTAGAGACTTAGTGGCCCACACTCATATACTATTAAGCAACACTTGCTGGAAAACAAAACCCTTGACTAACGTATGACAGTAGATCAAGTTAGGGTGATTGACATTGCTCAGAAATGCTCTCAATCATACACATGTCCCTTTATACTGGCTGTAAAACCATTGCTGAAGTGGAATTGTATCATTATCATTTTGCAGCTCAAACTTGTGTTTTTGTGAAGGTGCTAGTCTCAACCATAATTTTTGCCTTGTGAAGGAGGCCATGTGTCACAAGTGTGGTAATAAGGGACACTTTTCTAAGGTTTGTTGGTTAACTAAGTCAGTTGTATACTCAGCTACAGTGTCTACAACACTGGCTTGTGCATTTTCGGCTTCTTCAGAACTACCTAAGCGAGCTGCTTGTTTTAGTCAACAATAAGGAAGGTATGGTTCTTGCCGACACTGGAAGTACCAGGTCTTTAATTACTGATGATTACGCCAAGAAGCAGAGGCTGCAGATGGATTCTTCAACTAGGAATCTATCCATGGATTCTTCGTCATTGAACTCTCCAGTAAAGGAACACTGTACAAAGAAATTAAATTTATTAGGCAAATCAAACCCTAAGACAAGGCTTTTAGTTTTAACTGATATCCGCTGCGATGTGATTCTAGATCGAGATTTTATGTGCCAACACTCAGAAGCATTGTTCACTTTTGGTGTCACTAAGAAAAGCCTTCACATTTCTAATTTTAGTTCTTAGTGTTCCATCTGCTTCAGTGGACATGCCTTCTCTTTTTCCCAATCTGACTCTAAACTGCAAACCTTCCAGCTTACTGTACTACCCTAACAGTTATTGGGTAGGCGGCAAAAGTTATATTTCAAACTAGCCTAGAAGACACCCTTTGAGTAGACTTTAGGCTAGCTCTTACAGAGGGCTTTTCGACCTTCAGCCTTTTACCTTCAGTATTCTATGTATGCAAAAGTTATAAGTATTTAGAAATAATAAAATTATTTTATTTTTATCTGACACCTTAGTTCAGCATAGGTTTTCTTTGTATATGTAACCAATCTCTGTAGTTTGTCGACATTTCATTTTATTTTCTTTCAAAATCACCATACTTTATGATCACTTCACATAAAGTTATTCTTAAAAGACATTAGAAAACCCAAACTAATATAATGTTTTGAACACTTCACAGTATGCATGGTAGAAAAAGAAAGAAAAAAAAAACATATGAGCAATGTGCCATGTTCTACTTAAGTTTTAATTATGGTTTAATTAGATAATATTAACTGCAATGAAAAGCAAAATTAAAGTTAAATCTTACTTATTATAAAACGCAGATTGTGCGTGTGTGTGTGTCTGTACATTTATATATTGGATCAGATTTCCTACATTTTTCAACCGATTTCAACAAAACTTCACAGGACTACGTAAAATTACCTTGCGGTGGTTTTGACAGCGCCAAAAATTGGAAAAACACAATTGTTTTTGCACGAAATCAATTTGAAAACACGATTAAGAGGCATCACGAGAATGAAAGGGGGGACAACTCATATCGAGTTATACTTATTATAAAACCCATGTTGTTTGTGTGTGTGTTCGTTTATATATGGGATTGGATTTCCTACATTTTTCAACCAATTTCAACAAAACTTCACTTTTGTTTTTTGTTTTTTTTTTGGCAGGTAGTGTTTCTTATTGTCTTGCACACTTTTTTCTTTATTTTTACATTCAGAATGCTTTAAAAGTTCCATTTACAAGACAATTGTTTATAATAAAATTCTATTCAATCAGTAGACTCATCATAATGATTGAAAACAATGTTTTTGTTTGGGTTTGACAAATTCGTATAAAAAAAAAAGAAAAAAAACTAATTAAGACATGCGTGTCCGTCAATCTTAAACAATAATCTTTGTCAATTTTATTTTTCAGTCTTTATGATGGTTGATACTTGATCTATCTCTTACTGTTACATAGCCCGGGCAACGCCGGGCTCTACTGCTAGTCTTTAATAAAGTATTGTTTTTTCTTAAACCTTTCATTCTGTTCAATATTTAAATTTAACTTTAAATGAGTTATTTATTTAATTTTTAATTGATTGTTACTTCAGGTTTGTTGAGATAAAAAAAAATGGATGGATGGGCACATGTACACTGTGCTTTATTTATATAAATTATTCTAAAGGATATTGAGTAGATCTTTAATTTACTCATTTGATGATACAAAATTAATGAAAATATATATACCTTCTCCAGAGGAAAAAAAAAATTATTATGAACGTTTCCCATTTCTAAAGCAAAAGATGTTTACACATATGATCTTATTGAAAATCGCTACTGGTTTAAAATGTTATCGTTGATAAAAGGTCACTAATTCAAGAAATATTGTACTTATGAGAGAATGTAAATGAACACATGAGAACAAAATGAAACCAACAAAATTTTAATGCTATTTTCCTCTTAAAATTAGACATGTCATTCAGCAAGCCGACTGGAGACAGTTTGCTCATGACTGCTCTCAAAGTCATGCTTTGCCCTCTGATATGAGCAATTCTTTTTGCTGATTTGTCATTGCAGCCAGCAATGCTTATTATCACATACAGTATACTAGGTGTGGGCAAAAGCCAAGTGGGTTGCTGAGAAGCAAACAGCTGATGGGAATATTGTTCTGATCACTGCACAGAAGCAATCCCCACCACAGGCATTTATGGCTGGCTAATGAAAAAAAAAAAAAATGGTCTTGGGGACTTCTCATTTGACAATACGTTGTTGGCAATATAGTCAAGTGAATAAATATAAAATATACATTCTATGCTTGATGAGGAATGGTGGGGGGGGCAGTGTTAAGAAAACAAGAACAACAAAAATCAAGTTCGGAAATGTGATGAGTTGATGGCAGCAGGGTAAGGGAGTTTCACTGTTAACAAGATTTTTCGGTGAAGTTGGTAAAATCCTATCAGGAGAATTTGTTCTGACTCATGTAGCAGAAACCGAAACATGTTTTCACAGATTTTAGTCACAAAGTCAAAGAACAAATAATAACAACTACAACCGAATATTTAATAAGTCACATATTATTTTTATTATTGACTAGTTTTTATGGCATCTTATTGCTTTACATCATGACACACTAGGTTGATACATATGACAAATTATGTAAATCAAAAATAAAGCTATAGGCTCGTTCAGGTCTTAAAGACAATTCTTTATCAGATCTTTGAGATTGGTGTGACAGAAAGTATCAAGAACTCTGCCAAATAACAAAAAACACATTTGAAGACATTCAACATCAAGAATAAATAAAGTGGGTAACACATGTGATAAATTGTAAGCACTTCAAGTAACTTATTCTATGAATAAGTTATAACAAATTTAGTGTATGAGATTAGGAAATTGAACTCAGTATGAGGTGCACTTTTATCTGACACCATAAGATGTTGCATAAACCAAAATATTAATGAGAAAACCTGAGTTATGTTCTTAAATAGCTTGGTAGGAACAAGACTAACATATGAATGGCATTCAACTCACGTTTAAACTTTCAGCTAAATACAACCATTTTCTTATTTGATATAAGAATGGCTTTAAGTGAATTAATCCTCTTGGTCTAAATGAAGGCAGTTGTTCATCAGACCTTATCGGGTGACACTACAGAATGTCAAAGAACTATCACGTTTGTAGTGCAATTGTAAGTTTCATGGTTTCCTAAGTTGTCAGGCACATATGGTGACTGAACCACTTATTACAGTTGTTATTTAAAAATACAGGGTCTCATAGGAGGAATGCTAAATTATAAGCAGATTCAAAGCTCAAAGGTAATACAAACCCAATATATATTATATACAGTTGCTAATATATTCATTATTTAGTTTATATATAAACACATACACAGAGAGGTGCAATAGTTAAATTGTCGCCATTTTATATTTTTAATTTCATGCATGCACATTGTTTTTGATTTTGTTGACTGCATGCATAGTAAATGTCAGTTGGGCAACATCTGTAAGAAAAAAACCAACATAACGCAATTCACTCTGCCAGAAATTTGGAAACAGTATACTGCACTGCCTGGCATTTGCACGGGAAGCGCCAACATTTCAGTGTGTTTGGCTGTCAATCTGGGAACAGTGGAGTTGATTTGGAAAGAGATGGATGAGTGATAGCAACATTATGCCACCATTCATCTTCTCACAGGGCCTCGGACTCAACACAGAGGCCTACATCAAGTGCCTCGAGGAGGTAGTGTTACCCTGAGTCAAGAGGGTGGCTGCTGCAAGACCCTACGTCTGGCAACAGGATTCTGCACCATGCCACACAAGCAGGAGAAGCCAGTCACGGTTGACAGATAATTTCTGCAACCACATAACCCCTTACATCTGGCCACCTATCTCTCCTGACTGCAGTCCCCGTGATTATTATGTGTGCAGTGCAGTTGAGCAAGAGACCAACAAAACTCTTTGTAACACCAAAGATGAACTGAAGGCAAGGATTATAGCAGCATTCACCAACTTAAACACAGAGACTGTCCAGAAGAATTGTAGGAGATTCCAAAATCATTTGGAGTCCTCGGTTGAAACCAATGGTGATTTTATTGAATAAATTTACATTTTACTATTTCAATATATTTTTGTGTAATTTTGGTAAATATACCTATTAAAATGAAATGTCAGTGTTATTTTCATTTTTGCGTAATTTAGATGACAATTCATCTATCACACCCTATATATATATATATATATATATATATATATATATACACACACACACACACACACATATTTCTTCATCAGAAAATTAAATATGGAGGATAAAAGAAAATTTTGTTTTTGCATTGGTTTTTTGTTGCTTAAGCAGAAAACATCACAAAAATAAAAATAAAAACAGAATTTTCTTTTCTCCTTCATATTTCATTTTCTGATGAAGCATAAATACAAGCAAAACATGTTAAATTTATGAACATTTCCTTTTTGTTCCTTATTCTGTCGGGTGCTAATCTATATATGATCCCAATTCATACATACACATGCATATATGTACAGTGTAACCCGGATATAAGAGAGATTTTCTCTGGTCCCAAATTAGAGCCCATACTTACCTAAACAAAATAGACCAAACCCGGGTATAAGAGAAACCCGGATATAAGACACCTCTTCTCTGGTCCTGACAACTCTCTTATATCCGGGTTACTCTGTATATGTTCACACTAATTAATTCAACATTCACAGATTTCTTCACTGATGATGTTCATTGTTCCAATCTCCCAGAAATATTTGTTAAAAGCATGGAATCAATGGTGAGAAAGGAAACAATAAGAAACAGCCTCACAATAATGTGCAATAAAACTAAAAACTTTATAAAGAAGAAACATTACAATAGAAAAAAAAAAAAAAAAAAAAAAAATTACCCTCAATACCAAAATTATCAAATTGCATTATTCTTAAAACCACAAGAAAGGAAGCAAAATAAATCATCAAAAATTGTTCAAGAAATGCCAATGAAGTAGAAGCATTAGAAATCAAAAGGAAAAAAAAATACTTTACAACTCCCTTGATAAATCATACTTATTATAAAACCCAGGTTGTGTGTGTGTGTGTGTGTGTCTGTACGTTTATATATTGGATCGGATTTCCTACATTTTTCAACCGATTTCAACAAAACTTCACAGGACTACGTAAAATTACCTTGCAGTGGTTCTGACAGCGCCAAAAATTGGAAAAACACAATTGTTTTTGCACAAAATCAATTTGAAAACACGATTAAGAGGCATCACGAGAATGAAAGGGCCACAACTCATATCGAGTTATACTTATTATAAAACCCAGGTTGTGTGTGTGTGTGTGTGTGTGTGTGTGTGTGTGTGTATGTGTGTTCATTTATATATGGGATCAAATTTCCTACATTTTTCAACCGATTTCAACAAAATTTCACTTTTTTTTGGCAGGTAGTGTTTCTTATTGTCTTGCACACTTTTTTTCTTTATTTTTACATTCAGAATGCTTTAAAAATTCCATTTACAAGGCAATTGTTTATAATAAAATTCTATTCAATCGGTAGACTCATAATGATTGAAAACAATGTTTTTGCTTGAGTTTGGGTTTGACCAATTCGTAAAAAAAAACCCCCAAAAAAAACAAACAAAAAAAATAAATAATTAAGACATGCATGTCTGTCAACCTTAAAATATAATCTTTGTCAATTTTATTTTTCAGTCTTTAGGATGGTTGATACTTGATCTATCTCTTACTGTTACATCCCCGGGCAATGCCGAGCTCTACTACTAGTATTTTATAAAATAATAAGATTCAGGGGGCTGAAGATGCATAAACAGCAAGAAATAAAAAAAAAAAATAAAAAAAAATAAAACAAACAGAAATACAAAAAAATCCTGGTAAAATTATGTGAAAGAAAAATATTTAAATGCCAAAACCCAATCTGTAAAGCTGATACAAATATATATATATTTTTTAATCCATTATAGAAAAAAAAGGAAATGAACATTTTTTTCAGAATGTGGGCCCAAAAATTAAAATTATAAAACATCCTTTGAAAAGAAAAAGCAAAAAAAAATAATTCAAAAAAAAAAAAAAAAAAAAAATGCAGGCAGTAATCGTCCAAGAATTGATCTCTCCTCCAAGACCTTCCTAGACCTGCTTGACTCTTTAAGACTTTGATTTTTGACTGTGTTATTTTTGCCTCTAATGCCAAGTGAATATCAACATGTCTTGTTTTTCTAAGTGCACAAAGAGAAGAAGGATGACATTGAGAGAAAAAGAAATTAATGGGAAGAAAAAAAAGGATTTAATTAAATTCTTTCACAAGAGAATGTTTGTTCATTCAGTTGATTTTTGACTGTTTGCTATGAAGTGGAAAGGTCATCCCATTCTGAGAGGACATTGCCTCTCCTTTGTGTCCTGCTTTCAATGTAAAACAGGGAGAAATCTCTCTCTTTTTCTAAACCATGCAGCTGCAGATATGAAATCTGATGCTCCAAACAAGTTCTGGAAGAGGCTTCTGATTATTCAGGTCATTCCATTTTCTCTTCACATTCAGTGCATACGCCAATATTAGATTTAATAATGTTGAATATTTATTTGATATTACATTTATTTAAATAATAAACGTGTAATATGAGGTGAAACTCATGACGAACAATGAGAAAGGGATTTCAACAGCAATAAAAGTCGCCGGTTAAGAACTTAAAGTAGTGAGAAAATTTAATTATCTTGAAGAGGGTTCCAGAATAAAAAAAATAATATCAGGAGCAGCACAATGGCAGCTGTTGTAAAACAAAGAACCATCTGGAAAGACAAGAACATCTGCCTGGAATCAAAGATTAGACTGTTATGTGCATTAGTCTTCTTTAATGATTCTGTATGTCTGCGAATCTTGGACATTAACAGCAGAATTACAGCAAAGAATCCATGTATTAGAAATGAGATTCTACAGAACCATCCTAAGTAAACTGCATCACAAATGACAGTGCAAGGCACCATCAAACAAGAATCAGGCTTGTTGGAAGACCCCATAACCTATCATTGAAAAGAGGCAGTTGAAATGGTATAGCCATGATGCAAGAGCCAAGAATCTTTCTACTTTCACAATGTTAGGGGGCACACTGGAGTAATGGATAGCGGCTCGGATTGAGGAATTGGAGAGCCAAGTTCAAATTCCAGTTGAATCCATTACATTCACTTACGTGCTAATACCCTTGGGAAAGCTATGAATCCTCTTCTTCAGTAGGATAGACCAGGTTCTATAGCCTTGTATGGCAACTCATCTACCACAGAAAGAAATGGCAACATACTGTGGGAAAAAATCTGCCTCATCACTCATATATTGAAAAATACATGATCACCTAAGCGTGTATCACACATGGCACATAACTCACTGATTCCTTGTATATATGTCGAGTTTGAATTCCAGTCGAATCCATTCCATTCACTTACGTACTAATACCCTTGGGAAAGGTATGAATCCTCTTCTTCTTCCCCAACCCATACTTATGGGTAAATAGCAGGACAGACCGAGTAGCCTTGGATGCCAACTGGTCTACCGCAGAAAGAAATGGCAGCCTACTGCAGGGAAAAAATCTGCCTCGTCAGTCATGTATCGAAAGATACATGATCGCCTAAGCGTGTATCACACATGGCACATAACTGATATAACCTACCACCTTAAGCAAAAGAAGAGGCAGACAGAAAAATGGGTCAACAATGTAACTACCTGAACTGGAAGATCCTTCAAAGAGACTCAGATGTTGGCATGCAAGTGAGACATATGGAGGAAGCTGGTCAAGTGTTCAGCTGCAAAGAAATCCTATGACCACATGTAATTATGGAACTGATGATAAGGATGACGATTAGGTTAAATTGTTAAGCTAATATTAAAAACTAGCATCATGACCCGGCGTTGCCTGTGCTTGATTCAAAAATCGTATGACTCATGCAGCAATCGCTATCACTTGACTTCGTGGCAGCCAGCTATAGCCTCTCACTTTGACCAGTACAAGATGGCCGCAAACTACATGAAAACTGCTGTAGAAGCATGAAAAAAATCGATTATTTCCACTATCGATGGGAGTTGGAAAATGCAAAGTCGGTCTTGGCCTTCTCACTAACTTGGAGCATGTACATGTAAATTTTGGTGCAAATCTGTCGAAAATTGCAGCCATCCATTCGTTACACACATACACACACACATCCTACCTTTTATATATAGAGATACACACACACACACACACACATCCTGCCTTTTATATATAGAGATACACACACACACACACACATCCTGCCTTTTATATATAGAGATACACACACACACACACACACATCCTGCCTTTTAAATATAGAGATACACACACACACACACACACACACACACATCCTGCCTTTTATATATAGAGATTTCACTTTCGACATTTACCATATTATACCCAATTTTTAATACACCTCTGAACATTTAAACATACACATTGACACCATGAGATATACACATGCTTTACATGACAAATAAAAACAAAATGAAGAATTTTAAAACTGATACAGACACTAATGCCATTGTATACATGGTCTTTACATAAGCAATATGGGCACATGGCCGAGTGGTTAGAATGTTCGCATTCTAACCATAAGACTCGGGTTTGAATCTCACCATGGTCAATTTTTTTGAAAGACTTCCTAATGTTATCGGATTGGAAGGGTCAAACCCATCATGTGACACCTTTGTAAAGTGCCTGAAAACCATATCACAGGTTGACCCAAGCCTTGTGAGTGAAACTGGATAGACAAATTGGGTGACGTCGACAACTGTGCTAGCATGCAGTCACAAGTCATCTTGGCCAAGGGCTTGAGTGTGCTGGTCTTGTTCAAATTATTGAATATTAATGCCAATGTATACATGGTCTTTACATAAGCAATATGGGCACATGACCGAATGGTTAGAACATTAGCATTCTAACCATGAGATCTGGGTTTGAATCTCACCATGGTCAATTTTTGGGGAAGAAGACATGCAGTCACAAGTCATCGTGGCCGAGGGCTTGAGCGTGTTGTTCAAATTGTTGATCACGCTAGATAATACGCTCTTTCCCAGAGACTGTAACTAAGATCTGCTCAACATAGTTGCAGTATAAACCACAGGTGGGCTCTGTGGGTGTTGAATAAACACAACAGCACCTGAGTCAACGTGTGCAATAGGGATTGGCTAGCCCCACTAGTAGACGGGTACCGTCAAATACAAGTGGCCAGCTATACATGCATACATACATATATACATACATAAGCAATAAAAAGAAAACAATATCACTTTTTTATCATTTGACATCAAGAAAGGCAATAAAGCCACTAAAATGCAAGGGGTTACTGAGTTTGAAAGAATATGAGAAAAGGAAAAACTTTAACACAGAGAGAGAACAATAAAAATAACAAATATTATGAATACAGAAGATAATGATTGATATTGCATTTAAATTTTTGAATATCGAAGCCGGGAGAGAGTACCCCAAGTGAGATGATCATCCTGGGTAAGACGTTAAACTACGTCCAGCAGCAAGGCCTCTGATCAGGAGGTTTTGAGGAGCATTGAACCACCTCTTAATTGCTGGTGTTCCCAGGTCCACCCTGACCCAGGGTGGTAGCACCTGTTAGGATCCCAGCTATGGGCAAATTGTTAACTATTACCAGCAATACTTTTTTGAAAAAAAAATTATTACCAGCAATACAATTTTGAAGGAAATATATTACCAGAAACAGATTTTTGACAAAACAAAATATTACCAGCAATAAAAAATTTTGTCAGCATTAAATAACACATTGATATGCCATGAAACAAAATAAACCAAACCAATCTAAACCAAAGAATACATACTCAATTCATACGAATCTATCCTAAAAATGCTGTCGGCATTAAATAACCTACTGAGGTTGATATGCCATAAAAAAAAACACACCAATCTAAACCAAAGAATACATATTCTATTCATATGAATCTATCCTAAAAATGTTGTTGGCATTAAATAATCTATTGAGTTTGATAAGCCGTTAAACAAAATAAACCAAACCAAACCAAGTGAGATGAGAAAAGAAACTGCTAACATAAAATTTATGGTTACATCTAGCCATTTCAAATTCAAAATGATGAGACCTAGCTGCCAATCTAGTACTGCACTTAAATTCATAAAGTCTAGGTATCAAAAAGGAAAGCGCATCAGTCGAGTTACCATGAAAATATTAATAGAAAAGTCACAGGGAAGCTACGCTACAGTAGTGGGAAAGTGACTGAAGCTGAGATGCCGGGTCAGAACCAATAACATTGCAGATTCTTCTTTGTATTTTATCCAGAATCTTTAAATACATAGCAGAAGCACCAGACCAGATGTGGCAGCAATATTCAGTGCATAGACAAATGGTTGATTTATGTGACACTTGTGGGTGCATTTGGCCACTTCTGACCTTAAAAATTGAAATCTAATTCTTTCAATATGAACATTTCTGATTAAGCTATTCATTTTATATGCATATATTATGCACCAGAATGCCTCTTCAATGATGTTTATTCTGTGGTCATAGAAAGTTTCAAGCCTCCATGACATTAGACCTTCTCTCCCATGGGGCCAGCTGAGAGTGATCATTTCTCAACCAGTATTCTCGTATAGTTTCTGCATGATTGCAAGAATACTTAGAGCAATGTTAAATTTATAAACATTTTCTACTTGTTCCATATCCTTTTATGTTTTTAATCAATTCACCCCAAACAAGGCAATAATGCCACTAAGATACAATTGGCTACTGAGAATGAAAGAGAATGAAAAGACTTTAGAAGGAACTGGAAACACAATACTAAATATCTAATCGTAGTTTGTATTTAAAATGCTGAAATTGATTTTGAAAATTTTGTGATGAAGAAACTTCCATTATTTTTATCTTTGTTGTTTGTAACAAAGTTTTGGTTCATGTATTTCAAAGCCTTCATTCACTGTCTGAAATTCTGACGTGAAGTATTTTCTTTTGTGTACAGAGTTTTATGATTAATTTCTTCATTTTTCTTGTATCCGAGAAATGTTTAGTTTCATAGTTTCTTTGATGTTCACAGCTTTGTCTCTTGGATCTTGTAATTCTCAGATAGCTGCAACTGAAGGTGTGAGGCAACAGACAGGTTTGAAGGAAAAAAAAAAAAAACAAATTTTGATAATTAAAGATGGAACAGATTCTAAGCTTGTGTGAGAAATATCTTTTCCTGTTCTAAAATGAGGATAAATTTGAATACTGTACAGGATTATTTGATGTAAGCATCACAATTTAAAACTGGATTCCCCACCTGTAGGCCATACTGACCCCACAAATTATTTATTCAGCTATACCTTTCCTCATCTGCATTTAAGCAATTGATTATCTTGCCAGCACATTTATCAATGTCTGATATTGTACATGCTTACAAGCAAATATAGCTGGCATCTTCTTCTATGTGCAGTGTCCCATCAGGACAAAGGGGATCATGGCTCTCCACAACATCCTGCTCTTTGCAGCTCTTTTTCATTATCACGCGCAATCCTTGTTCTGCCATCCATTTACCAAAGCTCACTGGGTAGGTTAATTGCTGCTTTCCTCTGTCCCTCCTGCTATCAAATATGCCCTGTGAGTGTCAGATTCTCTAAGCCTTCTTTCCTGATTGTGTGCCCTAAAAATTTCATTTGTCTCTTTTTTGATCCTTTCAACTGTCTCTTAAACATGCTTTTTGTTTCCTTTTTCCTTAAAACTTCCTCCTTCCTCGCATGTCTAGTCCATGTTATTCTTAGCATCTATCAGTAGAACCACACTTCTGTTGCCTCAAGCCTCTTATTCATCTGTGAGTAGATTGTCCAACATTCACTGCCATAAAGGATGACAAATCATTACATAACAATTTAGCACTCTTTGTTTCTAAAAAGTATTTTCCTGTTTCTTAATACTTTGCTAAGCTTTTGGAAGGCTTCTTTACACAATTGATATTATTGTGTGCATTGATTTTCATTTTTTTTAAAATCTTTACTCGGTTTAATTTAAAATGGAAAAGAGAAAAGTTTCAGATTAAACTATGAATTTGTTGGATAGCGATAAGCTAACTGTGTGCAATTCAGTGTATATAACATGAAATTACCTGTGTTACTTATATTAGGTAGATAGTAAAAGTTTAAAATTCACAAGTATCAGAATGGCTGGAAGTGTAGGAATCCTTCTACTCGGTTTTGCGTTGAATATTAAAATTTGGAGTATCGGGATTCAATACATTAACAAAATATCGTTACAGGGTCGCTCGTAATTTGGCTGTCTAGAATAATCAAACGCTTTTCATTGAAGGAATAAAATTCAGTAGAAAAGACGACGTAGTTTCAACAAATAAACATTGATTTAATATAATGATAGGAATACAAACAGTTGATAATAGATTGGAAGGTAATGTCTTTTGTTTGGGTTAATAAAGTTCTGAAATAAAATATAAACTGTCTTTGTGTACGTGTGTGAGAAACAATAAAATGTTGTGATATGTGTGCTTGTATGAAAAAGTCAACATGTGTGTGCATGATTCATAGTAAAAATGGATATGAGAGATACAAATTGTTTCTTACTGTTGGTGGTGATGCCATGGTCTGGAGTTTGTCAACGCTGTCGTTTTTGACATGAGGTCATGAAGGTCATTAGCGAGATGTGTGTGTAGCTTGCTGGCAGCCACGTGTATATTGTTTTGGGAACGGATTTCGTATGTTTTTATACACTTTTTCCGAACAATATCGGCTCCAGAATTAAATTATTTATTTATTCCTAATTGGCCCTAAGAAGTCAAGTGGTATGCCTTCTACTACGTCCGTACGATATTTGGGCGGTGTCAACCTAAAAAGGATGATGACTAATACAACAAAGATTCTGATTTGTAATCTATGATTTTATTGGTGTGTTTTAAGATGTAAGTGTTTTCTTGAGTGTCATTGGTTTATAAATATTGTAGTTGATATTTTAGTGGACACGATGAAATTACCTGTGTTACTATATTAGGTAGATAGTAAAAGTTTAAAATTCGCAAGTATCAGAATGGCTGGAAGCATTAGGATAATAAATAACAAAGTTAAGCATATTAGTCCAAATAGAAATAATGATAACTCCTCATCCCAGAAGTTCAGACAGAGGTTAGTTGCTATTTTCTTCTTTTGCTGCTGTTACATGCATTCCTACAAGTGAGTTTGTGAACTCATGGGATTTATAGCCATTTCTGTTCTGTGATTGAAATTCCATAAGCTTCTGATTTTGCCAAATCTGTTCAAACAATATTCTATTGTTTGTCTTGCAGAGAAAAGAACTTGAATTAACTAGTAACTCGGTCATCCATCAGGATGTTCTATAGTACCTTGTCACTTCATTTTGATGCTGTTTTACATGTATCATCATCGAGTTTCGGCTGCACATGTATCAAGAGACACAAGGCACTACTCTATGTGTTTCTGCCATTTCTATCCAACTTAGATCTCAGCCATTGTCCAGTATGAAAGATCTTTTTGCATAACACCACAGCAGTTCAATGCTAAATCTCATCTGTTAGATTCTGCCACTGTCCACATCGAACATCCTGCTGTGTGTGTTATATACCCTACCTATGAACATGAATGGGTATGTCCCAATCCTCATAAATACATTGGACACTATTGTAAGTGGGGGTAATATGCTGTCTAAGTAGTCCACCACTAGTAGTGGTTTACCTACTTCACACTGCTGGCGAGTATTGTATTCTGTTGACATTATAAAGATTACCATTTTATTTCCAACCTTTGTTTTAGTTATTCCTCATTCAGTAACCCTTTCTAGATTACAACAGTGTGTCATCTGGTGCAATTATTAATAGGAAATTTTCTTGCAAAATATTTGTATATAATGAGTGATGAAAAGGTATCAATCATTCTGATTCTTCTTTTATCCCTTACATTTATAATTTACTATATATATATATATATATATATATATATATATATATAAAAGTGAAACAAAAATTCTCCTGTTGTAAAAAATATTCTTACATTGATCACATAAACACCACTCTCTCTTGTAGGTTATCTTGTCACTTATTGAAAATTCATCTAATTCATGCATTTTATCACTCATCATGACAACCAACCAAAATTGTAGGATTAACATAAATAAATATTACTAATTAATACCAAACGACACACACTGTAAAGAAAGGCTTAAAATACAGAAAGCTGTTATTATACAAAAGAGACAGTCCACATTGAATAAAATAGTTTTCGGCACAGTAACTAGTGTCTTGAAGTGTATATAAAATATTCAAAACTAGTTTACACATACCGTAAAAAAATTGATGGCAATTTGTAGAATGTTTTAATATAGACATATTTTTCTTTATATTGATTATTAAAATGACAGCTGGAAGTAATCATAAATTAACTACTTTAAATTGATTTACCTCCCTTCCCACAACAGAATGTGACACAAAAGATATAAATAAATAATTGCATAACAGTAATTATTATAGCGTTGATGCTTATAAAATATTTAATGCATTCATTTCTGATGCAATCAAGCTTTGAAACCATTCTACGCATGATGGTACTTCTGCAATAAATGTATATTTAAATTTGAAATGCAATGTTCCAAAAACACCTGACTAATTACTGATAATAAGTAAGAAATTGAAAGTACAAGAACAAATATGTGCCCTTTAGACAGTTTATCCATAATCTAGCTCTGGATGTGCAACAACTGATTCAAAAACTGGAAAAATACAATAAAATATGAAAAATACAGACTTATTCTGTAAAATTTATTATAAAATGTGTGTGTGTGTGTGTGTGTGTGTATATATATATATAAAATGCAGGATGTGTGTGTGTATATGTGTGTGTGTGTGTGTGTGTGTAACGAATGCACGGCTGCAATTTTCGACAGATTTGCACCAAAATTTACATGCACATGCTCCAAGTTAGTGGGAAGGCCAAGACCGACTTTGCATTTCCCAACTCCCATCGATAGTAGAAATAATCGATTTTTTCATGCTTCTACGGCAGTTTTTATGTAGTTTGCGGCCATTTTGTACTGGTCAGAGTGAGAGCCAATAGCTGGCTGCCATGAATAGGCAGGAAGATTCTAATGGCCAGCGTGAGAGCCAACAGCTGACTGACACGAATGTTAGCTAGCATGCCATAAAAATCGATAGCTGCATTCGTCACAAGTGGGAAAAATTTAAATCTGCATGGCACTTTACTCCAATTGGCTCATTTGCTTGCTTAAACTCAACGTTGATTCTGATTCCGCAGAACTGAGTTGGGTGTGAAAAAGTATTTGTTGTTAACATTCTTTTTTCATTCGGTTTTTCCAGTTACGAGTCCTTTTTTAAAGCTGATCGTTTTGTATTCATTTTGTTTAGTTCTTTTTTTGTAACACATCTAATGTTTAGTATAGAGCTTAGAAAAAATTGGCAGCGTGAGATAGGCAAGAAGTAAGGCATATAGCAACATTAGCACGGCAAAGGGCACTCCTTTAAAGGCAAGGAAGGGCAAAAATATTTTAAGTGGTAGCGATTGCTGTACGAGTCATATGATTTTTGATTCAAGCACGGGCAATGCTGCTAGTATATATATAAAATTGGACACTGAAGTCAACACCAAGTGGTGTCAGTCTGTTTCATGCTTGAATGTAATCTTCAAGACAAACCTGTCACCAGTTGGTGTTGATCTAAAATGCTGACTCATATTTTCACACACTATCTTTGATATTGAGCACTTTTACCCATAAATGACACTATAAAACTATATTTTTTGTCATATATATATATATATATATATATATATATATATATATATATATATATATATATATTAATTATATTGTTTAAGATTTTCTATATTTGTGAGGCAGAGTGCTCATTATGTTGACAGAATATAAATAGAGTAGAAAGGGTATGGACACAGAAATCAACACTGCATGGTGATTGTCAGTTTCACTCCCTTACCAATCATCATGACATTCTGTTTCTCCCCTTTGTGTTGGCTTAATGTATTTTACTTTTTTATAATGAATATTTCTATTTTTTTTTTTTTTTAATTAAAATTTGTTCTCGATTACCTGGTGCATGTCTTCATAGTATTATTTTTCCATTTAATCTGAGAAGAATTTAAATGATTTTATGAAAGAAATATTTAATTTATTTAAGATATTTCCACTTATAAAGAATTTAATAAGTTATTTTAATAAAATGAAAGCAAAAAGGCTAATAGTTTAGATTTTAGAAAATAAAATTGATGAATCCAACATATTATACAGCCATTTTATATTACATTATATAGCACTTTTATATTATACAGCTCTGTCTTGGTAACCTCAAACATATCAGATCCTTTCACAAATCAAAAACTGACACCATGTGTAGATGCAATAAGATTTAATGAACCAATCAGATAGAATCAAGATGAGTTGGGCTCCACCCACTTTTATTTGGCATATTTAAGTGTGTTTTGATGACCTAATAAGATAAGAGATGGAAATGGACACTTCCTACATTTTGATTGAGTGACATGTACTCTTTGCCAGTCTTATATTCTATAGGCTTTGTCCCTAATCACACATGACATGATTCATGTGTGCATATATATATATATATATATATATATATGAATAAAGACAAAAGGAAAACTTGTCTTAGCCAATGCGTTTCCTCTTCTGAGAGACTTTATCAATGGAAGTGATAAAGTCTGTGATATATAGATAGGTACACACATGCACAATGAGTGCAAAAAATTTCCCCAAAATCAGAATTTGTATTTTTAAAACCTTCTCGCAATCAATATCGGCTCTCAGTTTTCAACTTGTTGTTAACCCACTCCAAGACTGAAAGCCAATATTTACGGGGCGGGTTTGAGTGTGTTGAATGCTAAAAGGTTAATCCTTTCATGGTTAAGAAATTTCACCATTGTCTGTTCTCTCTCTCTCTATATATATATATAATTATTTATTTAAAAATATGATTCCAAATCGCGACATAAGAAGTCTTATGTTTCAAAACAAGAGCCGAAAACTGCAATATAATTATTTAAATTAAATTGAGTTAAAGTAAGCTCTGTTCCATCTTCAAGCGAAATTTTTATATATATATATATAGGTGAAAAGTGTGTGTATATAAATATAAATAAATAATTATTTATATATTATATGCGTGGTACTTATTAGAAAGGGTCACAAACTCACATCAACCCAAACAAATATATATATACATATATATATATATATATATATATATATATAGTGCAAACATTATTTTTTTTATTTTTAAAATTTTTTATTTTAAATGTTGTTTTAAACAGTATTTAATTTTGTTTACCAGCGTGCACATTTGAGAAAACTTATTAAAGAATATGTGCCCTCTGTCAGGATTTGCACAAGTGTATCCTTTTACAGGAAAAATTGGTATTAAATGTTTCGAACACAGAGAGCCTCACAATCCAGAAAAGTTCTATTTTTAAAACATATTTTACTGGTACTAATTTTTTTTTAAACTCATAACTTTTATACATGTGTGTGTGTGTGTGTATATATATATATATATATATATATATATATATATATACACATATATATATATATATATATATATATATATATATATATATATATATACACACATATATATATATATATATATAGATACACACACACATATATATATATATATATATATATATATATATATATATATATATATATATATATATATATATATATATAGATACACACATATACACACACATATATATACACATGCACACATATATATATACACACACACAGACACATATATATATACATACACACATATATATATACACACACACACAAACACAAACACATATATATACACACACACACACACATATATATATATATATACACACACACATATATATATATATATATATATACACACACACATACACATATATATATATATATACACACACACATACACATCAGGCAAAAAGTTTGGGTTTACCCTGCATTTCTTTAAAAAATGTAAAATGAGACATTTTGTATTTTTTAAAGTAAAAGATAAAATTTCCCTAAATAAAGTGTATTTCCTTTTATTTTGACAAAAGTAGACACTTAACTGTAAAAAAAATTACCATACAACAGCATCATATTTTGTTTTCATCAATAAAACCAACTGTATTGGAGAAAAATTCAAATTTGGACTCATCTGCCCACAATACAATTGTGCCACTGTTTCAATGTCCTCTTCTTATGCTGTTTTGCCCAGTTGCTATTTTTGGTGCTCCAGCTCTTTTTGTTTCTAACTGGCTTTGTAACAAATACTGCACCCCATGTCTAGAAATCTTCAGCTTGTCTTTGAGAGGAGCCTTCTTGAATAAAATTTCAATTTGTGCCCTCACCTCAATGCTTAGCTGCTTTGATTTTGCTATTTTGTGCAAAGTATTTCAAAATTAAAAAAAGAAAAAAAAAAATGAAAATACTGTCACAATCTTTTTTTTCTTCAGAAACAGCTATATATAATTGTTTACAGCATAAGTCAGTGGCCGAGTTAATATTTAGAATATGTCTTTTCAATGTTTGCATTCTAAGGTGTATTGTGTGGAAGTAGTAGTATTCCTAGGCTCTGCGAGTCACGGCAGCATTCATTTGTCTAGCCTAGAATTAAGACTACTTCAATACAATACACTTTAGAACACAAACATTGGAAAGACAGATTAAGAAGATATCCCTTAAAATGGCTAGTGAATTGGCTGAAGGTGTTTGGGACGATAACAATTATGGACAGCTTCTACAGTCTCCCATTCCCACAAAAAAAAAAAAAAAAAATATTGTTAGAATATTAGAAAAATTTAGTAGAATCTTATATGATTTTCCTTTTTTTTTTTTTTTTTTAAAGCGATTCACCCCAAGCAAGGCGGGAAGCCACAAGGATGCAAGGGGTTACAGAAAATTTAGAGCAAGATCAGATAGGAGTGATAGAGGAAAGGATGAGGAGAAGGATAGTGGATAGATCAAGGCAACTGGAGATGTTGATTGACAGTACATTTGAATAGCTGGAGATTATAGCTCTCAGGGAAACTGGAATAGGGAAGGGCATTCCATAGGCGAGAGGTGCAAGACATGAAGCTATTGGAGTAGAGTTTCGACAGTGAAAGGGTGAGAGTGGGATGCCAGCCTCGTAGGACGCTTGAACTCATGAAGTCTGGGAACCAGTGAATGCAGCTCCTCGGAGCAATTGCCATGAAAGTATTTGTGAAAAAGACAGAGAGGTGATGATGCGTCTGTGAGAAAGTGACTGTAGACGAGATGGTAGAACAGGGCCAATTATATTGCATATCCGCCTCTGGAGCCTATTAAGAACCCCAAGGCAAACAGAAGGGGCTCCAGACCATATATGCCAGCAATACTCCATGCAAGGGCGTCAGACATATTCAATGAAACATATATAAAAGAAAGTTTCCTACCCAAATTTACAATATGTGTGTGTGTGTGTGTGTGTCTTTCTTCACAAAGAAAGTTCTTTTCTTCTGCAGACCCCTAACTCCTATCAATTTTGTCTTCCTATGTCGTTGTTTGGTTGGGTGGAAAACAATATGTCTTGCTTTCTTCAAATTGAAATTTTCATATTCCATTGTCAATGAAATTGCTGCTGTGATTCTTCACAGATTCTTTTCTTTATTTTGGTGGGGGGAGATCTCTTTCCACGATTCCCCTATCGCCTCCTTTTATAGAACCCCCTCTCCTATTCCTTAGCCTGACCATTCTTAAGAAGGCATCATGACAGAAGATAAAGCAGAGAAAGAGTTCTGTCTGGCACTGATAGCAGTTCTCAGTTTCACCAACCTGATAATCGTGCATGACCTTTCACCTCTGTAAATTCTGGAATCCCTTCCTTCTTTTCTCCTCCCCACCCACTCTCACAGACAATTACAAGGCATGTTTAACATTTAATGTTTTGTTCACAATGACTGAATAACAGTTTCACTTTTCAGGGTCTTTTTCCCTCTTCCTTTCAAATATATTTTTTTCACTTTTTTGATACATATAAATTAAATCAAGATGAAAAAAAACCTGGCATAAGACTTCATGTTTTGAATCAGAATAAAAAATGAGGTTGGTTTTTGGGACAGATAAGCATCTCACTGGAAATGAAGATATTTTTTTTTTCTTTTGTCTGTCCAGAAATTTAATAAACAATAATAACTGGTAACCCCCACCCTTAGTTAAATGTGAGTAAGTTGACAAAAGGGGTCAAAGAAAAAAAAAAAATTAAAAACCAAAGGATCAGACAAAGCATTACACACACACACACACATATATATATATATATATCTATATATATATATATATATATATATATACATATATATATTATAAATTAATTGATTTAAAATATGGTTTTTTCCGCTACACAGTTTTAACCATGTTTCAAAAATAGAAGCTAAAAGCCCCGAATTTAATTTTGCAATTAAATTAAAAGCATTATTTCCATTTCATCCTCAAGCGAATTTTGGAGTAACTTTTTTAAATTACTGGGTTTTAAAGACACAGCTAAAATCACATATTGAACGGATGTCAGTTTTCATTGAAAAATACATCCCTACCCCTTACCAAATTGTAGCTAATAACTGATACAATGATACTGACAGAAGGAATACCTAGACATCCCTTGTCCAATTCAAGTAGAATATTCTGTAACCATGGAAACAGGGAAGCATCTGATTTGCAAAGTTCGAATTACTGTTTATAGACGCACACCATCAATGATTTTTCTTGATCAATCATTTCTGCTCATGAAACATATCTTAACGTAAACAATGACAACATATGAAATGTATTAAGTCCCACAAGTATTTAAAATATTTTCAGTTTATACATTTTTTTATACATATAATTTAAGTAAATGTTCTTGTTTTTTTAATTAAACAGTATTAATTACATTTACCAGCTTGAATGTTTGAGAAATTTTATAGAAAATATATGCTTTCTGGCAGGAATCGAACCTGTAACGCTTTTAGAGGGCTGTCATTTGATCTGATGTACCCATAAACATTCAGTCACAGAAAAGCATCTGCTTTGCAAAGTCCAAATTACTGTTTATAAACACACACCTTCGGCGATTTTACTCAATTGATCTGTTGAAGAGTGCATATTTTCTATGAAATTTCTTGAACATTCAGGCCAATAAATGTAAAATCATTGAAGGTGTATGTTTATAAACAGTAATTCAGACTTTGTAAACCATATATATATATATATATATATAAGCAAATATATGGATATAGATCCGACAGTATGAAGAAAAATATATACAGAAAAAACAAACAAAAATCCTTATATACAATTATGCTGTTTTAATGTTAATATGTCAACGTCGGACGTTTCAGTCTAATAAACCATCTTCAAGCGTACATATAAATTTTAGTTCAAAATAGAATTATTTTCATTTCTCATTCAAAATACTCAAAATTTTAGGAATACGTTTTCACAGCATTGGCCACGTGACGATAACGTGACCATGTTTTAAACGGAGCGCTGATCTTATAAAACTTTCAGTTATTTGTTTGGATAAGTCTTGTTCTTATGTACATCGTCTTTGTCATGTTGTATTGATAATGTTATATTTATGAATATGTCCTGAAGATGGTTTATTAGACCGAAACGTCCGACGTTGACATATTAACATTAAAACAGCATAATTATATATAAGGATTTTAGTTTATTTTTTTAAGATATATTTTTCTTCATATATATATATATATATATATATACATATATATAGTTTTCTATAACTTATCAACCCTTTGACAGTTCTTTAAAGCTAGAAAACATTTTGAGATTGTAAGAATTTTGGGGTGTGGGGCGTAATAACTGGGGGGAAGAAAAGGTGGATTCATATCATTCCCAAGGATATTTGCTCCTAAGTGAATATAATTAAACTAACAGGAATTGGAACTGGCTCTCTGATTAACAATTCCGAGTCATTATCAATTACACCAGCAGTGTGTGGTCATCCATGTAGGTACTGAACAGGCTCAACATTGCTTAACTTTGGTGATCATACAGGAACCGGTGTTTCAACATGATGTGGCCATAAGCCTTATATATATATATATATATATATATATATATTTTGTTTTGCATTCAACATCATCACTTGATAAGACACCGGGAGTGTTGAAACAAAATGGCTACTTTTGTAGTGATTTTATAACATGTTTATGTTATAAATTTTCTAAATAAATAATTATATCTGCTCTACTTTGTACTGAGCACTCTTTTAAGAATAGTAATTGTTGGTTATTGGAATTCATTCCGTATACACCAATTATATACTTTTATATATATATATATATATATATATATATATATATATATAAAACACCTGCTACCGTGTTATAACTAACTTTGAAAAGAATCGTCTCAAGCACCTGAGAGAATTAAGGATTAACACTAAATCTCGGACTAATACATCAGCCCATATGACGATCAACCTTCCAATATGCACTTTGTGTGGATTTGTTTGCAAATCCTGTGCAGGATTGTTGTCTCATACGAAACATAAACATGAACTGAAAGACATTCATACCTTGAAAACAACAGAAAATCCATCATCATCATATATATATATATATATATATATATATATATTTATTCTCATTATACGTTATTTTAATACGTACAATTTATTTAAGTAAATGCTCTGTTTATTTTAAATAAACAGTATTAATTATATCTACTAGCTTGAATGTTTGATAAATTTTGTAGAAAATAGGCATTCTCCAACAAGAATTGATCCTGTGTCCTATACAGAATAATTTTTGGATATAATCCAATTCATAATGTATATATATATATATATATATATATATTTTACGATATTACACTGAAAACATGTCAAAATTGCTACACAATTGCTCTCGTGTTTTGATGCATATCAATGCATCTCATCAGGCGATTGTAAATTACTGGTGAGCAAACGATTTATTTAGATTTAAAAGCCAAATAAAATCTCAAATCTCTTTATGAAAAAAGAAAAAAGAG
>CAHIKZ030002280.1:2265000-2362500 GCA_903632075.3 Acanthosepion pharaonis | reverse complement strand
AGGTTAGAGAGGGTGAAGATCATTTTCAGTAAGTAGGTAAATGATCCTGAATTATATATATATATATATATATATATATATATATGAACTTTATATCAACTCTTCATGATCTACCAACCCTTAGCTATAATTAATGATGAACATGTCATTTTGTTTATGATTGATTTCATCATGATTCTTCTGTTAAACTTGAAGAGTAATTATACATTCTTATTGCTCAAAGTAGAGTCCAGTAGTGTTAAAAAAACTTCAGTGAATTCCAGTAAGATATCTTTAATCATTTCTAAGATACAAAGCTTAATCTAATAAATGGCCAATTTTGCTTTACATGATTTGGACAATTTTGCTGTCACACTTTATATATATATATATATATATATATATATATATATATATATACTTTTAGTTAAAAAAAAATTGGTAAATTAATTCTCTTAGGAGGACAGAAAGAAATCTATGGTCCACAACAAGAATACATGCACTAGAACACCTGCTGGAAGAGAGCCGGTAAATTTAGCAATAAAAACAGCAACAACGATATGTTATCATCATCATCACATTTGATGTTGATTATAAGACGCCATTTTGAAGTAACTAGGAATGAACTAATGTCAGGTGGGATGAGGCAAGTTGCTGGCAATAAAAAAAAGGACACTAAAAATTAGTCACGTTTTAGACAGGGAACTAAATTTTACCAGTGGGTAGTGAATTGCAACAGATTTTGTTTAAAAATTACAAGTTCTCATTCTGGAAACTGTGTAAAAAAAAACAAAAAAAACAACAAAACAAAGAAACAAAAAAAAAAAAAAACAAAGAAACAAAAAACAACCCCCCCTCCAAAAAAAAAACCAAAAACCAAAAAAAAACAAAAAACAATCAAAAACAAACTAGGCTTGAGCAGTAAAAATGTAACCCAAAAAACCGTTAGTAAGCTCATTGAAAACAGTGCTCAATAGTTCAAACAGAAAATCCATCAAGAGAAAATATGAACACATTCCAAAAATGAAAAGAAATAGATATTTAAGAGGATGCTGGAGAGTTCTTAGTTGATTCCTCTTTCTATAAATTTGACTAAAGTTCCAAAAATAGCTAGATGCAGCCTTAAGTTCTATTCTAATAGTTTCATTTGTAGTTGTAGATTAAATAAGTCTATTGCTCTCCCAGCAGTCACTTGTACAAATCACAATATCGCTGGTTCAATTCACCGTCCTCGCTTTCTTCACATGTCACTACGTATAGCCAACGTTTCAGTCCCCTTTTTCACGGCTCCAGCACTCTTTTATCAGGCCAACACCGCAGTTCCCCAGCCAATCAGCGTCCTTCGCTGTTATTCTCGGTTACACAGGCAAATTGCCTCCTCCAGTTCGACCAATCAGCATACAACTTGCTATTGGTGGAAGCATTCCAAACTGTACAAAAAAACCCTCATCATTGCACATACTGCTAGAATGGCTGGACGGGAGAGTAATGCCATTTTCAAGAAGCAAACTTGCTGATGTCACGTGCCGCATGTTAAGGTAAGACCCTTATTTTCCTATACACCAGATGCAAGCCACTCTGGCTCGCTTGCTTCTACGGGGCTGTTCACCACAGTAGTACTACTTACCTGTGTAACTCTCATCTGTCTTAGTGGCATTATCACCTTGCTTGGGGATGAAATTATTATATATAAGAAAAAAAAAAGTTTTACAATCTCTATTTGGCTACGTTAAGAACTTTTTCAGCACCTCACCATGTATCTGTGTGGGCATGCAGGTACACACAAAAAAATGGAATGTGGGTTTTAGACTGTTCAGAAAGTAATAACATTTGGATTGAATGTATAAGATATTGTAAGAGATTTTGAGGATAATAATCCAGTTATCTTCTCTTTAGCCAGAATTCTATAGGAATTTATGAAAATGGGAAAAAGTTTTCTTTTTTAAAATTTTACCCCTTTTTTGAAAAGAGTGTTAGTGTTGCATAAAAATATCTGAGGTGTAACATGTTGAATCAAAACAGGTTTCATGTGATTAAACATTATTACTGGAGTTAAATTCTCAAAAAGTTTCATGCTTTCATGAACTATTTCTTTCCTAAAGGTTCATAGGCCTGAAGAGTTCCAAATGGCTGAATCTAACACAGAACTGTAAAAACTGGAGTTGGTCTACAACCAAATGGTTGATATGTGATGCAATTTCAGTAGCTTTTCACATAAGATGCAGTGCGGACTTTTTATTCACAAATAAAAATCATGATAATAACAATTGCAAATAATCAAGAACATTGTGTATCGGATTCCTCAAGACTTGAGCATTTTTGTGAAATAACAATTTATAAACCAAGAACCAAAAGAAACATTACTTACATCTTTAATACTTTATCCTTTCCGCCACTGGCAACTCTTTGTCCATCTGGGCTCCAATCAAGTGCATAAACCTGGAGAAAGGAATTAAAAATGTTTCAACAAATGACTAATGATCAATACAGGAAAAAAAAAATCTTACCTGGAAGAAGGGAAAAGAAAAAGAAAACAGCTGTTTGATTAAATATTGATTGAAGCTTAAAAGTCAGCACTGCTTTAAGATTTTCCAAAGGATGAAAAAAATACTGATAAAAAAAGTATGGAATAGGTAGGTAAGTACAGGAGATGAGATTAATGTTGGTCCAGGGATATATAAGACATTCGTTTGGGACAGTTGGTTAGGCTTTTATGGATGATGATGGCATAATAACAAAATTTTAATTAAGATTATTGTATCTATTCTAAAAGCGACTAATTTCCTACAATAAAAAAAAACAAAAACATTTTTACTTCTCAACAATAGTGGCAAAATTTTAATAAATGGAACTCTCTCACACACACACACACAGATACATACATACATACATACATAAACCAAATCACTTTTTAAACTGATGAATGAAACCCAAATGAAATAACGAAAGTAGAAGGACTTAAATTTAGATACCTGTATTATTTATCTCTAGATATGAAAAATGTTAGGATCTAATTTGAAGAACTAATTTTCGTTTAATAAAAAAAGCAAAAAAATAAAATTATTTTTCGTCAATTTTTGGTTAAAAACTTGAACCGTATGAGTAACATTTATGCATTGTTTTTTGCTTATCTTAAAGTAAATTGAAAATACAAGAGCTATCAATGCTAAAAATAATAGACAAGCCTGGAAAATTTATTGATTGATTAATTTTTTATGACTTATCAACCCTTTGTGGGTTATTTTAAGTCAGAAAATATTTTTAGATTGTAACTGTTTTTCTTTTTTTTTAAATAATAATGGTTTATTGATATAAGTCTTACTCATTAACTCATAGCTGGGGGCAGAAGAGGTGGATTCATACCTTTACCAGGGGTATTTGGGCAAATATATATTTGGTAGATACAACAAAACGAATGGGAATTGCTTGCTTGGTTGTTTTTGTTTAGCAGCATATCAACACCTCTATGGGTTATTTAATGCCAAAATCTAAATATTTTGTACTCAATTTCATTTTTTTTTGTTTTGGAAATAATAATTATTTTAGTGATACAAGTCTTACTAATTCATAGCAGGTGGGGGGGGGAAACGGTCGATTCATACCTTCCCCAATGTTATGTGAATATAATGAACCCAAGTGGAATTGGAACTCAGCTCTTTGATTAACAATTCTGAGCCATTACCAGTTACACCACGTACAAGCTTACAGCACCTGGTATTCCCATGAAGTCACCCATCGAGGTACTGACCAAACTCAGTGTTGCTTAACTTTGGCGATTATGGAAATCAGTGTTTCAATGTGATGTGGCTGTAAGCCATAGAAAATTTAGTCACGACACAAGGCAATTAATTGCAAATTAAAATCTTTTAAAAAACTTTTAACTGTGAATACTTGCAATGTGCTAATATTCTTTATATACAGGGTGTCTAAAAAGAAAATCAGTGTATAGATCAAGTCTTGCTTTCATTTCAGATATACGTATTGGTATTACTAATGTCATCCAGGCTTAGCTTTAAACAAAAAAAAAAACATTCATCCTGAAATGCTACTGGAAGTACAAGAATGCAGTTGAAGTTCAAAGGCAATATTGAAAAGAGTTACATTTAGATTCACCCATGAGATTTACAATTTTATGAATTAGAGATAAGTTTTAAGCTGATGGTACTGGATGTAATGTGTTCAAGAACTACTCCAAAAGACAAGCATGGAAAAGCAAGAGAGAAGTTGATGGAACATTTTTAAGGAAGTCCAAGAAACCTATTGAAATGTTGATTACTGCTTGTGTTGTCAGCAATGTCTGGATCATAACGGACATCAATTTGAAAATGTGATGATAAAATCTTACTTATTATAAAACGCAGATTGTGTGTGTGTGTGTGTGTGTGTGTGTGTGTGTGTGTGTGTGTCTGTCTGTACGTTTATATATTGGATCGGATTTCCTAAATTTTTCAACCGATTTCAACAAAACTTCACAGGACTACATAAAATTACCCTGCAGTGGTTCTGACAGCGCCAAAAATTGTGAAAACAATTGTTTTTGCATGAAATCATTTTGAAAACACGATTCTGTTGCCAGAATGAAAGGGGGACAACTCATATCAAGTTATACTTATTATAAAACCCAAGTTGTTTGTTTGTGTGTGTGTGTGTTCGTTTATATATGGGATTAGATTTCCTACATTTTTCAACCGATTTCAACAAAACTTCACTTTTTTTTTTGGCATGTAGTGTTTCTTATTGTCTTGCACACTTTTTACTTTATTTTTACATTCAGAATGCTTTAAAAATTCCATTTACAAGACAATTGTTTATAATAAAAGTCTATTCAGTCGGTAGACTCATAACGATTGAAAACAATGTTTTTGTTTGGGTTTGACCAATTCGTAAAAAAAACAAAAACTAATTAAGACATGCGTGTCCGTCAACCTTAAACAATAATCTTTTACAATTTTATTTTTCAGTCATTATGATGGTCGATACTTGATCTATCTCTTACTGTTACATCCCCGGGCAACGCCAGGCTCTACTGCTAGTATTAAATATTAATATCTATCTATATACATACATATATATATATATATATATATATATATATATATATATATATATATGTATGTGTGTGTGTGTGTGTATATATATATACATATATATATACACACATACATACATATACATTATTTATATTATTCGGACTATTGTCCTCATCTTTGTTGCCATATTTATCACAACGTTTCGGCTGTTGCACGCTCCAGCCTTCTTCTGGAATGGTTGGAATGTCGAACTGAACCCTTTATTTCGCTCACTGGGGTAGACTGTTCTAGTTCCACGTGCCATGTTTAATGGATGTCAGTTGTCAGTTATCTCCTGTTAATTTTCCCTCTGAAAGTTCTCCACTGCCTTAACCGGGTATTGAACTCACACTCTTTGGGTTCTGTCACTGGATCTAACCAACGCCTTTATCCACTGTGTCATGTGTCCTTGAGAACATCTGGGTATGAATTTCTGGGTATTAACCTAATGTCTTCAGCAACCATTTTTACCAGTGCTCATATTGCAATTTTGCTGTTATCATTGCATGTTTTTACCAGAGCTCATATTGCAACTTTATTGTTATCATTGCTTTTCTCTGGCACTCCTTATTACTGGTTCCCATATTGTATTTATTTCTATGCTTGGTTGGCTCAGGAGATTTTTGTGGCCTAGCATATGTGCTGATTCTTTAAGTTTACAAATTTTCCAATGGTGTTCCTTGATCTCAACATGATCCCATAGAGGGCAGTAATCTCCCTTCTCTCTCCATATGTGGTCAGCCACACCTGATTTTTCTACTACCCCTCATGTTACAGCTTTCTGGTGTTATTGAAGCCTTACCTTGAGGGGGCGGACTGTCTCTCCTTTATATTCTTTTCCGCAGCTGCATGGGATAGAGTACACACAGTCTTTAGTCATGTTCTCCTCTATGGGGGGGTCTTACTCGGGAGAGATATCTGCGAAGTGTCGTCAAGCTTTTGAAGGTTGTCCTAATGTTATATGGACCGCAGATCCTTTGTATTTTCTCTGATAACCCCTTCACATAAGGCAGGCAGACTGTTTTCTGAGTGTTGTTGTCCTCCTCCTCTTGTAACCACCTATCCCAGTTTTGGGGGGCTGCTGCCATGTACCCAGGGTAGTTGTTACGTTGTAGGGTACTACTTATACTGACCAATTCTTTATCTAACATCTTTGGGTCGCCACTTATGACTTTTGCTCGGTGTTGTAAGCAACAGACGATCCCTTTCTTTACGCTGTATGGATGGTGGGAGTTGAAATTGAGGTACTGTCCGGTGAATGTTGATTTACTGTATACGGATGTCTTAAACCCATGCTCTGTTCGAGATATTAGAACATCTAGGAATGAGAGTGTGTTGTTACTCTCTTTCTCTATTGTGAACTGTATCTAAGGTCTTATTGAGTTCCCATGGTCCACTTGAGCCTGAACATCTTCCTGGTGTGGCCAGAGTATGAAGGTATCATCTACATACCTTAACCATATAGTTGGCTTTAGAGATATAGATTTTAATGCCATTTCCTCAAAGTATTCCATGTATATATTCGCCATTGCTGGTGATAATGGCGAACACATTGCTAAGCCCTCATCCTGTCGATATATGTGTGATCCCATTCCAAAGTGTGTTGTTTGTGTACAGAAAGTCAACATCTCCATCAGATTATCTATTGGAATACTGGTCCATTCTTCTAGTGAAGAGTCAGAGCCCAATCCGTCTCTGACTACTGAGAGTGCCTCCTCTGTGGGTACCTTGGTGAACAAACTCACCACGTCCAAGCTCACCATCTGGTGGGATAGGATGGGAGCAATATGAGCACTGTTAAATATATATATTGTGACGCAGCCCCGATTTCATTAACCACATAGACGTTAGGCTAAAAAGCACCCCAAAGTAAAATCTTAAATTCTAGTCGAAAATTAGTTAGATATAAAAGAAAAATAAATAAATACAAATAGAAATTTAATCCAATGCTTTCGACTTGCGAGTGAATATGTTCCATACACTCCTCTTCTCTTCATAAATTCTTTCCCTCTTTATCTACTCTTCCACCCATAAGCCAAGGGCCCGTGAACTTTGAAGTGACCCGACGCAAAAATGACCTGGTTCCAAGATTTCGCAGCTATCAGGCATTTGACCATGTGTGAATTCCAGGCACCATCAGGATCTCCTGCTGCGATTCATGTGATCAGAACATACTAAGCATGTATTGAACTTTTGGCCATCACTCAAGCACTGCGTGATTTGCGCCCCATCCTCCTGTGTACCCGATCAAGGACGAAGGGAACCCATGTGACTGTCTTTGGGGACAGCGAAAATCTAAAAAAGGATTTTCAGTTTCCCTCTGACCAGCGGCAGTTGAACGTCGCTGGGCAAAATCGTCAGACTGCCCACCGAAATGAAGAAGACAGCAAAGTCTGTCGACTAGGAGTGAAAGGACTGCTATGAAACCAAATCAACCCAACGAAACGCCTGTACGAAATGCTGTGGACCCTCGAATGATTGTGAAAGAAATGAAATCCAGGAAAATTGCCGGCCAGCCAAAATGTTGTTTTAGCATAAGAACTCTCGCTTCGGCGAATCAGAACTTTGTGTGAAAATATCAACTTGACTGAAAGATAAGTTGGGAATTTTACTAAACCTTTCTAATAATTTGGCATGCTCAAATCACCGTGCTGATAACAAATATGGTTCCAGTTTGTTTACATTGCGCAGATCAATACAAAAATTTCAGTTCAGTGTTGCCAACATTGTGTGAATTGATTAGACGGTTTTTGAAATATTAGAAAAAAAGTTATCTCGATAATAATTTGGCACGCAGTGTATATATATATATACACACACACACACACACACATATATATATATATAAATAAAAGGCAGGATATGTGTGTGTGTGTAACGAATACATGGCTGCAATTTTCGATGGATTTGCACCAAAATTTACATGCACATGCTCCAAGTTAGTGGAAAGGCCAAGACCAACTTTGCATTTTCCAACTCCCATCGATAGTGGAAATAATCATGCTTCTACGGCAGTTTTCATGTAGTTTGCAGCCATTTTGTACTAGCCAGAGTGAGAGCCAATAGCTGGCGGCCACGAATAGGCAGGAAGATTCTATTGGCCAGTGTGAGAGCCAACAGCTGACTGACACGAATGTTAACTAGCATGCAAAAAAATTTGATAGCTGCATTCGTCACAAGTGGGAAAAATTTAAATCTGCATGGCACTTTACTCCATCTGGCTCATTCGCTTGCTTAAATTCAATGTTGATTCTGATTCCGCAGAACTGGGTTGAGTGTGAAAAAGTCTTTGTTGTTAACATTCTTTTTTCATTCGCTTTTTCCAGTTACGAGTCCTTTTTTAAAGCTGATCGTTTTGTGTTCATTTTGTTTAGTTCTTTTTTCGTAACAGATTTAATGTTTAGTATAGAGCTTAGAAAAAATTCGCAGTGTGAGATAGGCAAGAAGTAAGGCATGTAGCAACGTCAGCACAGCAAAGGACACTCCTTTAAAGGCAAGGAAGGGCAAAAATATTTTAAGTCAAGTGATAGCGATTGCTGTATGAGTCGTACGATTTTTGAATCAAGCACAGGCAACGCCGGGCCATGCTGCTAGTTGATGATAAATAATGTCTTCATATACATTATTTGAATTAGATACAGTCGGTTCGATTTGGTGGGTTATTTCTTGAGAAAGCCTCAAAATGTGTATACATTTTTTTGAGCCAACCTGTACAAAATGAAGGCAGAGAGTACAATTCTTAAGTTGAAATACGATAGAAGTTACTTTGAGTATGGAAACTAATTAATAAGAACATTTCATTGTAAAATTATTCAAGGTGATTTATAAATAATAACAAAGATTAAAAAAAAAAAAAAGATACATTTTGATTTCAGGGTAGTTTAAGAATGATGGTAAAAAATAGACTGGAAACCTGTAGGCATCAGATATAATTTGATAATATTTATTCATTTTTATCACCTGGCACAATAGTTGAGCATCTAATATGGATCAAGCTCATGAATGGCCTTTGAGATGAGCAGGCTATTCCTTATACTATAGCAAACATTTGTACAAGGTCCAAGCTATTTAATCTGTATTTAAATAACATGTCTCTTGAAGACATCATGGATTATCACTCTTCACAATCTTCATTTCTTTAATAATTGCAAACTTGCCTGGTGTTGATTCCCTGTCACTTACAATCCTCAAAAATTTAAATGCAACATCAATTGCAATTTTCTGCCTGCTTGAATCCTGTTTTTTTATTGTCCTTTCTCATTCTCTTTCACTCACAGTAACTCCTTCTGCCTCAGTGGCATTATCGTCTTGTTTGCGGTAAAATGATTAAAAAAACCAAAAAACTATGCATTGCTATAACTTTTCTTAAGATAAATTCATCTATCATCTGGTTTACCCTTCTTTCTAGGCTTTTGAACAAAAGTTGAGCTTTACCCCTTGTTTTCTGCTTAGGATTGAGTTTCCAGTTCCTTCTAAAATCTACTTCAAGTCTATACTTCTAACATCTCAGCCTAAATTCTGAAATTTTATTCATTGTTATTAAATTAGGAGTAGATAGGTTTGCCTATCATCCAGTTACCATACCTTACCTGTCTTTTGAACAGTAGTAAAGGCTTATCGCCTGTTTTACGTCTAGGATTGGGTTTCCAGTTCCTTCTAAAGTCTTCTCATTTTCTTTTACTCCCTTTTCATCTTAGTGGCATTAGTGCCTTAGTTGTGGTGAATTAATTAAAAAAGAAAAGATATTTATTGCAGAGTTTTCCTTCTCCTCAAGTGGTTAACAACCAAGTCTTGTGAACCCAGTCAGCCTTGTTATTTAATCCATAGCTGTGGGAGTTTGGAAAAGAGATGGATTCATACTTTTCCCAAGTGTGAAGTAAACACAAACAGTTTCAGCTGAAATTTTAACCCAGACTGTTGATTCTACTTGCTACTCACTCACATCTTCATTCCTATAATATTGACTGAAAAGCAGCAGAACAAAGATACTGAGGTCTTAGCCGCATTCAAAATATTCCTTTTAAATGTCACATACTTACCCAAGAGTCATTCTCACTTTTCAAAATAGTCTACAAAGTCATTTTTCATCATTATCACCTACCTTATTGCATTCTCCTTAATCTTGTCCACAGTCTGAACTTTCTTCAGCATATTCTCATCTCTGCTGACAAGACAAATTGATTAAGGACCTTCTGAACAAAAGTCTTATATTAAAACAGATTCAAGATGGTGACCTCTCCATTTACAGTTGAGATGGCAAGCATCCACCTGAAAGGTAGTCCCATTTGATGGAGGAAGTCTTTTACAGGGAATGCAGTCACCATATTCTAAGCACCACTGACAAGCCAAATTGATTAAGCATCTTTCAAGCAAAAGCCTTATATTAAAACAGATTCAAGATGGTGACCTCACCAGCTATAGAGTATTTAATAATGATAGTTGTGACTGAAAAATACAACGAAACAAAATGAAGACAGATTGATCAACATGCTTTACCACTAAAAAAATAATAATGAAAATTTGCAGTACAGAGGTGGTGCTCTATTGAGACTTCTTCCTTGTCCGTCAAAAGGCTTGTGGCTGGACATATTATGGTATCATCTATGAAAGACAAGCTCTTGGAATATAGGATGCAAATTCAAGCCTTATTGGAGACTACCTATTTAGAAGGTCAACAGATATCTGATCAAGAAGTGATAATAAAATCAATTTCAACCTGACAAAAAGAAAAAAAGGTCGGTGGAATTGTTCATGGGACAGTTAGCGATATTAAAAGATGAGAAAACTTACTTCATCGGCATGTCCAGGGAGGTCGAATAAGAGTTTCTTTGTTTGCATGTCCCAGAGTTTGAGTGTGGAATCAGCACTGCTACTACAGAGAAGGCGGCTATCAGCTGACCAGGCCACTTGGTAGACTCGAGACACATGACCGCGTAATGTTGTTATGAACCTTTTAATAAATATGTTATTATTATTATTATTGATGACCTAGAAATGTGTATATTTCAAGTAAAAAAAAAAAAAAAAAAAAAAACAAATAATCATTTACACATGTAAGTTACAGCCATCTTTATACTATATACATATGTATCTTTTATATCTATCTGTACTTGAACAGAGTTTTAACGTCTGTAAAAAACACAGATGTCACATTTTCCGTCATCTGTTAAAACACTTCCCAAGAACAGAAGTTTAAATATCTGGAAACTGTTTTCTGACGGAAAATTTGAAACAGGAATCCAAAGGAGCAGTGGAATAGAAAAAAAAAATGCTTTTGAAGGATGCTGAGAATACCATGGACTGAACATGTGTGCAATGAGGAATTTCTAAGGAAAATAGAACCAAAAAGGATTTTTATAAAATCCAAGAGACAGAATTTTTGGGATGCATAATGATGAATAGATGGCTTGGAGAATTTGACACTCACAAGACATATTGAACAGAAGAGAGATTGCAGAAATCAGTGAGTAACTTCCCTAATGAGTGTGTGTGTAAACAGATGGCAAGGATTAGGAGGGATGGTAAAAGGACAAAGCTTATTAAGAGCTACAAAGGGTAGAAAGTTGTGGAGAGCCATGATCCTGAAGATTCACTTCTTTGTTTCAATTACTATATTTTGGCTGATTTACTCTTGCGTTTCAAATAATTGGGGAAAGATCTTTCAATTTCCAGAAATTTAATAAATGGTGGGAGGTGGGGGCAAAAATTGGCAGAACAATTTTCAAAGATTGAAAAATAATTTTAAAATAGTGGGGGAGGGGCCCATCTGGGAGAACAATCAATAAGCATTCATTTTACATAACATACATTGTCTGCTGCAATGGGATTTTAATAAATCTGTGTGGGAGATTCAAATAAATTGCAGAGCTTTTCTCTTAAATTTCAAAATTTTATTAGACATACACCCAGCCCTTTTTAATCAAGAGGCAAGAATATTCTCCTGCATTGACTCAAACTCTAAGGTGAAGTATTACCACAATTTCATCAACGGAAAGGGAGAGAGATTCAACTAATGTATAGGGTGGGTGACAGGGAGGTCTCTTAATTTTTCAAAGTTTTATTAAGCCTAACCACCCCCATTTAATCTTAGCATCATCTCAAGGGCACTAGTTAAATAGACTGGTCCACTCATAAAAAATAAGGAAAAACTTTTTCAGATGAGTATTCTTTAGTTCTTCCTCAAGGCCAACCATTTGTCAGAATTAAGAATTAATGATTTCTATTTTTTTTTTTTATCAATTTAGAAAGGTGACCTGTTCATATGTGTAAAATCGATCCCTGACTTTTTGCAGTGTTATGTGGACTTAGTTGTTCTACATATAAAAATAGGCTTTTTTTTCCCTTAAAATAATTTTTAATCTGTAATGTTTGTGCATATGCCCCCAGAAAAGTCCCATGCCCAGAAAAAAAAAAGTTTAAAAATTTCAGAAAATTAAAATATATATATATATATATATATATATAGCAATAATATAAGCATTGTTTCAAACTTGGTATTTGTAAATAACAACTAAGTCCAATAACTTTATAAAAATTCAAGAATTGATTTTACACTGTATCAATATTATAAAGAGAACCTTGATTGGGTTGATAAGGTCAAATTGGCAGCTGATCTCAAAAATGACCTCCAATCTGCTGTTAATTGGGACAAAGAATGCTGGTTAATTTTAATGCCTCCAAAATGAAACTGCTCTCTATTAATCATCTGAGAGACTCATTTCTGCCTTTCATCAGCATGGCTAATGCTAACCTCCAGAGGAGTGACTGTTGTGCCATCTTGGGCTAACAGCGGAAAGATTATATTGAATCAATTGCTACGTCTGCTGCTAAGAAAGTTGGGTCATTGCATCGTGCTAGATAATCTTTCTCTCTGGAATCTATCTTAAATATTTTTAAGTCTACATTTGTCCATGCTTCGAATATTGTTGCCACATGTTTGATGCTCCTGCTATATATTATATTCAGAGATTGCTGATAAAATCCAAAAAGTTTGCAATATCATCTCGGTTTCAGTGACTTTTCCTGCCACTGTAATGTAGCTTCCCTCTATAAATACTTCCATGGTAATTGTTATGATGAACTTTCTGCTATGGTACCTGGACTTTAGGTCTCATCTGTTTACAGATGAAATGGATATATGCAACCATAAGTTCTATGCTAACAGTTTCTTCTCTCACACTTCTTGACTGTGGAGCTCCCTCCCTGCTTCATGCTTTCCGGCCAACTTTAATCTTCAAAAATTTAAATGCAATGTCAATCATTATCCACTGTCTAATTTCATCTTCTTTTTATTGTTCTCGCTTCTTAATGTTTCTCTTTTTCTTATCCTTCCAGACTCAGTAATACCTTGTGTCTTAGTGGCTTTACTGCCTTGTCTGGGGTGAAATGAAAAAAAAAAACCCAAAAAAAACCTACATTGATAAAAAAAAAAAAAAATTAATATTGTTCAATTCTAACAGACATTGTGGCTTAAGTCTAATGAATGCTAATCTACAAGAATTATTTGCTGAAAATGTTTTCCTTATTAATTATGAATGCATCAGTCGAAGTGATCCCATCTCAAGTTCTAAGATTAAATATTTTTATAATTTCATAGATTATTTCAACCATTACCTCCACTTTCTGGTATATGATTTGCATTAGTCCATCTTAGTTGTGTTTTCGGAAATTTTTATGTTAAATATTGTCATTATTCTGTAATTTCTTCATCTTAATATCCCCAACCTTTGCAGGTTAAAAAAAATTAACTGAATGATGACTGAACTTGCCCTTAGAACTTGTAACAACACAAGACTGGTCAGAGACTTTTAGAGTGTTTGATTTGTGATTGAAAGGACTCAGTAATTGCACAAGATGGCAGACAAAATAAATCTATTTACAAAGTGGACCTGTGTCACTTACTTTCCTGTCTTGCCATCCCATAACTTGACCGATTTGTCAAAGGAACAGCTGGCAATTGTCCGAGCGTCTGGTGAGAAGCACACCTGGTTGATCAACTGCTGGTGACCTGTCATTCTGTTGATCGGCTTTGAGTCGACTTCTGGCTGCCACATGTACAGAGTAAAATCATCGGATCCTGACACTAATTTCTCAGGACTGGATCCCTGAGAAAAAGAAAGAAAAAAAAAGAAGATTTTATTAGAAAAAAAAAAAAATTAAGAAAGAGTGAAAATTATTCTTCATGGAAACTAATAAATAAGTAAACATTCATTTACAATGAACATTAGTATGATGCTGATATTAACATCAAACAATAATTACTAGGGTAAATAATGCCAAAATACTTGCAGATGTAGTTGTATCCCTACCACATGTTATTTTTCTCCTTTCACTATTCCTGTAAATTCTAGAAAAAGATTTTCACAAGCCGGTGTGAAATTATTTTCTAATGAAAGAAAAACCTTGTATTCATAAAGTTCACATCTCTATGTGAAATTAGATTTTGGATCTCCCTTACAGATATAAAAATAGGAGCATGCTGCTTCTTGAGGTTCAAAATTTCAGATGCCTGTTTGATCTACATGTGTGTATATATGCACCCAATGGAAGAGATGAGCCAGCAGCTGCCAATTAAGACTGTCTACCAACTTCCAAACACATTAGGCTGACTATCATAAAGTAAATCTGTCCACACATTTCACATAGCACTATGAACACTCAACTTATGAAAGAATATTTTACTGCTAGGAAAACTGAACATTTTACTGCTATGCATATTTCGGAAAATAATATATGTAGGTTATTTCAGCTGATGTTTTGCTTCTACTTTACTTCAGCAAATAACCCTTTTTTTTATGTTTCATTTAAAAGATGTATTGTTGTTGTTGTTAAATGTTTGGAATCCTGACACTCAGATAGCAACGAAAACCTGGTTAGATGAACTCCAACACATATATGCCTTAGAAATTAAATTTCTGGGAAAAGATATATTTCCAACCCAGTATTATACACTCAAAAGCAGCTGCCTACAGTACAAAAATAAAGAGAAACAAAAATAAAAAACAAAGAAGACATTCACTTCAGTTCACAATAATTGTCTCCCAACATACTTTATGTTAAAAAAAATTCCGAAAAGTGCAAATATTGAAGGGTCAAATTTGGCTTTGACTCAAGCAGCAGTATTTAAACTTATCCCTTTTCAAACTATATAAAACATATTGGCTTTTTAAGTTTCTTAGAAACTATATTGAATGTGCCTGTAGAGTAGCAGTTATCAACACAGAAAATGGAATTGGCAAGCATTCACTTGTGCACAAATACTGTTTGGAAAGATATCACTCCATCTCTTCTCCCCATAGCTGTGGGTTAAATAACAGGACAGACTGGTTCTTCTAGCCTTGGTTAGTCACAAATCTAAGAGAAAGACAACTGAATTTAAAACTACTTAGTCATGGAGCTAGTAACTCTACCCCATAAAAACCTATTTGTTACGGAAACTACAGCAGCTACACCTGGTGTGGTGAGGTTGCATCTATTTTTCACAGGAGAGTCTAATAGCATGAGGATGAGGGTAAACTATATAAGCCAATATATGTTTATAGTCCCGTATATAAATGCCTGTCAGGAAATTGAACATCTGTATTAAGAGTGGTTTAATTCAAAATCACAAACTGCTACAAAATTAAAGCTATACCTAAAAACTTGAGTCACCTTCTTAAATAGCCTCATCAGACTGAGATTTTCATATGGATGTCAAACAGGACACGAAACCCATTTGGAAATATCCAAACTGTCAGCTGTATATAATGACTTTCTCAGATCAATGGTTAAAAATTGTTTTGAGTGAATGAACCCTGTAGGTCTTAGCAAGGACCATCCTTCTTTGAACCTCCTTGATTAGCCTTAAAGAATCACAAAGAACTGTACCAAATAACAGAACCCACATCACTTGAGAACTTTCAACAGCAACAGTTAAAATGGATATCACATGTAACTCAAAGAGAAAATAATGACATAATCAAGACGTTTATGTTCCACACTATTCCAAACCAATTTTGTTAAGAAGGAAGCCCCCATCAATAATGGAAAGTGTGATAATAGTCGAGCTGAGAAACCTATTTTCCTAAAAAAAACTGTTTTAATAGAACAGTTTTATAAATGTCAACCCTAAGTAGCAGCTCAGTTAATAAATGCCAGAAATAACTTATTACCATTACAAGGCAAGCTTTGAGAAAAAAAAATTATAAGACAGACATTTGATTGATGTACAGGGTGACCCCAAAAAATGGGAATTTTTGAAGTGCGTATTGCCAGACATGAGCAAGTGGCAACACTGCAAGACAGTGACCTTGAGCAAGTAAACATTTCGCCATTTAGAATTCAAGATGAAATTCACAGTATCCCAGCTGAGATGTTGCAGCAGTCAATGAGGAATCTCAACAGGAGATTTCAAGAATGCATTCGTACAGGAGGACGCCATCTACAGGACGTAATTTTTAAAAAATGAAAATTCCATCATTGTTTCTTAAATGGCATGTTTTAAGGTTTCAATTACTATGAATAAAATATTTTTCTTCCATCACTCTTGGTTTTATTGGATTGTTAAAAAGTTCTCGTTTTTTGGGGTCACCCTATATAAATAAGAATAGTTTCATTGGGTTGGAATCCAAACATGATAGGAAGGATGAGAATTTCTTAGCATCAGACACAAAAAACATATTCATGAATTATTATAAAATATATTACAATAATATGGCAATGGATTTAAATTTAAATCTAAAATATGTGACTGAAATCTTCTGCATTTCAATATGATGATTATAAATGCTAAATGTTTTACTGCTCAGAATCTCAGCAGTCCTTAGTTTTAGGGAATTTACTATGGGAGTTTTCTTTAACTGTATATGTCAGGAAATTTATTGACTTTAAGAGCCATGAGTGACTTAATACATAAGGCATACTGTATATACTCACGGATAGGTTGACCCCACTAGATAGGTTGCACCCCTACTTTAAGGCTTAATAATTGATGATTTACTGTTGACTCACAGATAGGTTGCACCATAATCTGGGGAATTACACAGCCCTTTTTAAACGTAAGAATTATCAGATATCTACCTTTATTTCAAAACTTACAATTATTAATATGCTTTTGCCATTAAAATACATTTTGTCAATCATCACATAAAAACAAAAAAGGAAGTAACTGTTGCACTAATATTTTTATATTTATTGCATATTATTTTTCTATCGAGTCAAATTGACAAAAACATAACTACAGAAGAAAATGTTACGGTTACATTTTGAAGAAAGCTTTTATCTATTTATATAAAAAGTTACAGTTTTAAAATTTATTCAGAACTGAATCTGCAGCTTTAGTGTTTAAGGGTATCATTTCTGATTTCTCAGAAATCATGATGACAAGGTGGGTGTTGTTTTACGTTCATGTTGAGTGAATAGGTCGGGCCCCTAATATTTTGTGAAATTTTTGGTAAAAAATGCGTGAGCTATCCGCGAATATATACGGTAATCAGAAATTCACAAAAAGCAAGATTCTATGCACAAGAATGAATTCTATATGCATGTTCATGGTAATTCTATTCTGCAAGAAAATAAAAGACAGTATCTATGTAATGCCTGAAGAAAAAACAATTTTTTTCATGCAACTGACTTGAAGGTAAATGTTAAATATCTAACTGAAATTTTCTGCATTTCAATGTAAAATGTCAGAACCATTGAATAGCAGAAGAATGGTAAAGCGTTTTGCCTTTGGCTTTCATATCTTCAGGCTCACTAGTTTATCAGAATCGAGATAAATCACAGAGTATCCTGAAATGTATATCTTACTTATTATAAAATGCAGATTGTGTGTGTGTGTGTGTCTGTATGTTTATATATTGGATCGGATCTCCTACATTTTTCAACCGATTTCAACAAAACTTCACAGGACTACGTAAAATTACCTGGTGGTGGTTCTGACAGCGCCAAAAATTGGAAAAACAATTGTTTTTGCACAAAATCAATTTGAAAACACGATTAAGAGACATCGCTATCATGAGAATGGAAGGGGGACAACTCATATCGAGTTATACTTATTATAAAACCCAGGTTGTTTGTGTGTGTGTGTCTTCGTTTATATATGGGATCGGATTTCCTACATTTTTCAACTGATTTCAACAAAAATTCACTTTTTTTTTTTTTTTTTACAGGTAGTGTTTTTTATTGTCTTTTTTCTTTATTTTTACATTCAGAATGCTTTAAAAATTCCATTTACAAGACAGTTGTTTATAATAAAATTCTATTCAATGAGTAGACTCATAACGATTGAAAACAATGTTTTTGTTTGACCAATTTGTAAAAAAAAAAAAAAAAACTAATTAAGACATGTGTGTCCATCAACCTTAAACAATAATCTTTGTCAATTTTATTTTTCAGTCTTTATGATGGTCGATACTTGATCTATCTCTTACTGCTACATCCCCAGGCAATGCCGGGCTCTACTGCTAGTCTTATATATAATGCAACATGTTGACCAAAATTACCCAACCTTGTTTATTAATTAGTCTAAAAAGTTATGTTAATACACAGATTATAAAGGAAATTAATTCATGGAGAGCCGAGATCACCTACATCTTAAAAGAACATGGCATTTTGTTTTCTAAATATGAGATACTCTGTTAATAAAGGATAAAGATGCAGAATAAAAAAAAAACAAGTAGAAAATTTTTTGTGTGTATAAAAATTTCCCAAATACCAGTGTGTCAATTGAGCTGTTAATACCTCATAAAAACATCCACTTTCATATTAAAAAGTGCTTTTCCTCAAATAAAGTTTCCAAGAAGTATATTTCATTTTTGAAAGAATTTTAATAAAGAGAATTATGTTGTGCTGAGAGAATTGTAAAGACAAATATGGAACGTGGTTGGACCTGATCTGGTATCCTGTCTGCAGTCGCTATCTCACAGACGTGCTGTGGCTTCCCTCCAAGTACTTTCATGGCAACTGCTCTGATGAACTAGTTCCGAAATCGCGTGAATTTCACTGTCAAAACGACTAAATGTAGCCATCTTTTCTATTTCAACAGCTTCTTATCTCGCACCTACCATCAGTGGAACTCCCTATTACTTGCTTCCCTGATAGCTATAATCTTCAAATATTCAAATATAATGTCAATCGACATCTTCTGATGCACTGACCTTGATCCCTGTCCTTCTCTTTGTCCTTTTCCCAAACACTCCTCTTTACTCTTACTCTCACTCTCTGTAACCCCCTTGCATACTAGTGGCCCTTCCACCATGCTTGGGGCAATTTGTTTAAAAAAATATATATGTTTAAAATCAGTTAAATTTTAAAATTTTTCTTCAGCAATTAAAAAAAAAAAAAAAACACTGCAATCAATTTAAATTCATTTTGAAACAGCAAGATATTTTTTATTGAAAATATTAAATTTAATTTATTAACTTGAAATTAAAACTAAAATAAAAGTTTCAAGAAAGTTTTTTCATTATTAAAAATGAAATTTTTAGTAAGAATTTCCTGAAATGTCTTTTGTATATATCATGCAAAATTTTGGCTAATTAGCCATACTTTTTTTTTTTTTTTTTTTTTAAAGTCATGTTTAATTCACAGATAATAAAGGAACTGAATTTGTAGAGAGCTGAAAGGACATTGCATTTCTTTCTTTTTTTTTAAAAAATAGGGGATTTTGTGTCAATAAATGTATGTAACCATTTCTTCCCCACCTCCAGCCATGGGTTAAATAGTACAGTCAACTAGATTCTTTAGCTTTGCTTAGTAGCCAGTCTAGAAGGAGGAATCCTCTGTGTTTAAAACCACTCCACTATCTTTCCCAAGTAGTCATGGCAATTTGTAAGATAATAAAGGAAATTAATCTATGGAGAGCCATGACTGTCTACATCTTGAAGTGACATGAAAAAAAAAAAATGGAGGATAAATTTTGAGTTTATTAGTGATAGCTTCCTGAAATGTGTTTTGTATGCCAAACATTATTATGGCTAATTACCTGAACTTGTTGGATTATGGTGGAAAACTCTAGCCAACTTAAGGCATTTTTACTTGCTGCTTGAATGATAATAATAATAATAATAATAATGATAAAAATAGTAATAATAAAGAGTTAACTTATACACAACACCAACTCATCCACTAATATAAATGGTAAATGACTTAAACAGAAGGCACTTTAACTTGTTTTTTTAATATTTGAAGTCTATCTTCTTTAAGGAAAATGACAACATTGTCTGTCCCATGGGCCACCAAATTTGCCTGCAACATTGTTTATAAAAACTACCACCGGCAATAACAATAAAGCACAGTTCTTTATCTCTTTGTTCTTTTATAATTGCTTACCATTGCTTAGAAAGTCTTTGATCTATGATTGACATTCATCTTTTGATGTCTAGCCAAGGTTATTTCACTAACCTCCAGAGCCTTAGACATGTTTTGTTCTTCATATATTCTATCATTTTCCCTTGCCCATTGGTAAACACCCACCCTCCCCAATTCCTATAACCCAACTAAACTTGGCAAAGATCAAAAAAAATAAAAACATATCACAAATAAAAGCTTGAATCCCAGTCAGCCATGACAGTTAATTTGAAGAGTTCTTTGATTTCTGCAGGGGAGAAAATACTTTAGACAGAGACTGCTTTTAACAACAGACAACCCCACTCCCTGGTGACCCTCGTTAGTAAACTGGGTTGCAATATTGTTTATCTGCAGGGGAAAGAATAAGATGTAAAAGAACAATGATAATCTAAATCCGTTACCAGCAGCAGGACACTAAATGAGGAGCATAAATGAAAGTCTCTGGTTTTGCAAGTTGGCTTCCTTAGCCTAATATACGTAATTAGAAAATCAGTTGTATTTAGAATATGATTTTTTGAAATTTGTTTAGTTCAATATAAAAAATTATATAAAAAGGCTTTTATGTTTTATTCATTATATAATGCATTTTCAATTATCTCTACCTTAATTAAATTTCACAAACATCAGGCTGCCAATAGATATGTCAAATCTCATAAAAACACGCTCCTCCATGTTAAAAAAATGCATTTCTGCGATATTTTAAATTAAAAGTAATATTAGTTTCATTTCAGATTAATTTAACTTTAAATCAGCTAATTTTTCTCAACGTTTCTGAAAAGTATATTTTATTTTTGAAAGATTTTTTTTAATAAACAGAATTATATTGTGTTGATAGATTTGTCAATTTTATAGACGTTACTGATAATCAGAAAAAAAATCATTCCAATCAATTTAAATTTGACTTTGAATTACAGCAGAGTATTTTGCTTATTGGGAATATTAAATTTAATTTATTAGCTTTTTTTTTTTTTTTTTTACACAAAATCATCCATGTAAGTAACCAGTCTAGAAGGAGGAATCCTCTGTGTTCAAAACCATGAAGAAATCAACAGGAAACCACTCCACTATCTTTCCCAAGTAGTCATGGCAATTTGTAAGATAATAAAGGAAATTAATCTAAGGAGAGCCATGACTGCCTACATCTTGAAGTGAAAAAAAAAAAAAAAAAAATGGAGGATAAATTTTGAGTTTATTAGTGATAGCTTCCTGAAATGTGTTTTGTATGCCAAACATTATTATGGCTAATTACCTGAACTTGTTGGATTATGGTGGAAAACTGCCTGCCCACACTATCAAAAACAAAAGGTTTGGAAGCCACTAAGACACAAGAGGTTACTAGGTGTGAGAGAATTAGAAAACAGAAGTATTGTTGAGGAACAAGAACAATAGAAGAGTAAAAAACAGTAGATAACGATTTACAGTTGCTTGATTAAGAGAAAAGACCAAAAGTATTTTTTTCATTATTTTTATTAAATTTTTTAATTTTTATAATACGTTCGAAATTTTAGTGAAAAATCTTGTTTTTCTTGCATCAGCTGCGTGGGCCAAAAATTAGAAATTTTAATGTCTTTTGTGGCATTAAAAACACATTGATTTGGAAATTCTTGCAAAAGTCAAGTAATTGTCAAATTTTAATGAAATTTTCAGGACTTATTCACAAATGAATTAAATTATTTTTTAATTTTTTTTGTTTTTTAGAAAAGTATATTTTATTTTTCGGAAAATCTTTTAATAAAGAGAATTACATTGAGATGAAGGATGACTAAAAAAGGGCAGTAGCAAAAAAAAAAAAAAAATTTTTTTTTCAAGTCAATTTAAATTATTTTTTAAAATAAATAAAATAAAAGTATTTTCGTTATTGGAAATATTAAATTTAATCTATTAGCTTAAAATTAAAACTAAAATAAAAGCTTCAAGTAATATTTTTAAAAATTCATTTTTAACCTTAGATATTTTTTTTTTTTTTTTTTTGTAGATACAGGCATAAAAAATTTAATTCCTGAATAAGTCTTGTAAGTTTAATTAAAATCTGACAATTATCTGAATTTTGCAAGAATTTCCAAATATTATTTTCATTACAAAAACACACTCAAGTTTTCTGTACAAACTTATGGTTGATGTCACAAAAACAAGTTTTAAAAATGAATATTTAAAAAGGATAAAAAAAAAATTTACATAAAAAAAAATCCTTTTATTATTTTCTGTGCATTTTTTTTTCATCATTTATAGAAAAAGACTTAATAAATTTCAATTGACAATAATACTGTTTAGTTAATGAATGCTGCATATATCTTAAATGGAAATAATTAATTGAAATAAACCATTAGCAGATGTTTAATGGTGGGTACAAAGTTTCAGGTTCTGGTAATTTTAAAGAATTAATTTAAAATGTCTGAAAGCCACTTAAGCTACTTGCAGGGGAAATAGGAATTAATAAAACAATATCTGAACAAAATTCATTTAAGTAGTTTACAGATGGTGGCTGAAATAAAGACCCAAAATAAATTTTTGTTGATTATGATGCCTTATAAAATACAATGTTGAAAAGAACTTAACCACCAGCAATACTTGAAAACTTTTCAAAGAGCTAAAAGAACCATATGTAGAGAATTACATAAGTTGTACAAGAGCTGAAAGAGAAACATTTTTAATACAGCCCAACATCTTTCATCAGACGTTATAGACTGGTGCTACAAAATCACATCATTTGAAGACTTCCAACAGTAACAACAAAAATGGGTGACCTGTGTGAGTAGAAGACAAATTAATGATATTATTAAACTGTTAACTTTCCACACTATCAAAAACAAAAGGTTTGGAAGGAAACTTCCATCAGTATTAGAAAAAGTCATAGTAGTAGTTATGAAAAGTTTAATTTTTTGAAAAACTGATTTTAAGAAAAATATTTTATAAATTGCAACTGACTATAGTGCTAACCATTTTGGTCAATATGCCTAATGTTTCCTGTATGGAAAAGGTTAATCTCACCATTACCATTCACCATCTTTCAGTTAAACTGCTTGTCATATATCATCATCAAAAAAAAAAAAAAAAAAAAAATGATTACACTACTTACATTGTTCGGATTGTCGTCCTCATCTTTGAGGCCATATTTATCACAACGTTTCGGCTGTTGTGCACTCCAGCCTTCTTCAAGTGGTTGGAATGTCGAACTGAACCCTTTATTTCACTTGCTGAAATAGACTGTTCTAGTTCCTCCATGTCTAATGAATGTCAGTTATCAGTTATCTCCTGTTAATTCACCTCTCCAAGTTCTCCACTGCCTTAACCAGGTATTGAACTCACACTCTTTTGGGTCCTGTCACTGGAACTAACTAACACCTTTATCCACTGTGCATTTCTGGGACTTATAAACCTAATGTCTTCAGCAACCATTTTTACCAGTGCTCATATTGCAATTTTTGTGGTTATCATTGCATGTTTTTTTTACCAGAGCTCATATTGCAATTTTTGTTGTATTATTGCTTTTTTCTGGCACTCCTTATTACTGGTTCCCATATTGTATTCATCTCTATGCTTTGTCGGCTCAGGCGATTTTTGTGGACTCGCATATGTGCTGATTCCTTAAGTTTACGAATTTTCCAATGATGTTCTTTGTCTATGATTTCAACCTAATCCCACAGAGGGTGGTGATCTCCCTTTTCTCACCATATGTAGTCAGCCACGCTTGATTTTACCACTTTCCCTTGTGCTACAGCTTTTTGGTGTTACCGTTTTAATTCAAAGAATTTTTCAATATCTTTGATTTATCGAAACTGTCAACCAGACAAGGAATTTTTTTTTTATGGGGGAAAACAAGTGATAGTCTGAAGGTAACATATCTAGAGAATACTTTATATGTGGAAGAACTTGCCATCCCAGCTCTATGATTGCTTGCTGTGTCACATTTGCAACATGAGTAAAGGCATTGTGAGTAAAAGAGAAAACAATGATGTAATTAAACTGTTAACTTTCCAAATGATCATAAACAGAAGGTTTGTAAGGAAACCCCCATCAATAAGAAAAAGAATGACAACAGTGAACTAGAAAATTTCCTGAATTTTAAGATTTTATAAATTTCAACCAATAGATATCCTGTTTGGTCAATGAATGCTGAATTTTTTTTTTTTAAGAAAACAATTAATTTTATCATTACCATTTTAATATTATCTAATAAAACTTCACCTTTATTTAATACAAATATATAAACTCTATATACTTAAGGACAATGGTGGACTGGCCAGAGTATTAGCTTGCCAAATGGCAAGTGGGCCCCTGATATCAAATAAAAAACCCCCCCAAAAGCAAAAAGACAACTATTTTAGTAATAAAAAGGAATAAGAAGTTTATAAAGTCAATTGCACAATATCACTTACTCAAACCCAATGTGAGAGGACCTTTTCAAAGCTAAAATTTATAAAGACCAAGAAATTTGCTGAGGAGAATTTGGAATCATAGCATGAAGTCACAAGTCATCATGGCCGAGAGCTTGAGTGTGGTGGCCTTGTTCAAATTGCTGATCATCCTTAGATAACACGCTCTTTCACCGAAACCATAAGTATGGTCTGCTCAGCATAGTTGCAGCAGAAACCCCAGGGTGTTGAATAAACACAAATGAGCCTAAGCAAGCCTCTGCACTAGGGATTAGTAGACAGGTATCCTTGAATACAAGTGGCCAGCTATACTACTACTAGTAACTAAGCCAATGATAAAATCGAGGTAGGCTCATATAAAGGTTGATATTTTCCCCAATTTTCACCAACTTCAACATTTCAAACACGCCAAAATATAACTTGTGATTGCTTTTCATTATTTTATTAAAGGCCTTTTACACACTATATATATATATATATATATATATATATATATATATATATATATATATATATATATATATATATATATATATGGGTGATAGAATGGGTGTTCTCTTGCCCAATAGCAAGTGAGCCCCTGATGGGCCCACTATATGAAATAAAAATGGAATAAAATAAAGAAATGGACACAGACAACTGTTTTAGTAATAAAAAAGGAATAAAAAAAAAAACTTTATAAAGTCATCTGCACACTATCAGTTACTCAAGTCCAATGTGAGAAGACATTTTCAAAGCTTAAGATCACAAAGACAAGGTTAAAAAATTTGCTGTCCAATGAGAATTTGAAATCATACATATTGCTATCCATTGGGAAGGAATTGTAAGATGAATTGGATGCAGAAGAAATTATTAGCAGATTCGAATAATCATCTAGTGGACACAAACGATTCCTCTTAATATTGTAAACTGCATGCCATGCTCTATTATGCTTTTGAACTATCTATTAATGTATAAATTGTGCAGTAAACTATTGAAAAATACCATCCGATTACTTTAAAAAAAATCTAAATAAAGAATTAAATTATAACATTCTGTATTTACATTTGGTACGTACTGATAGCAAGATGTATAGTTAAAAAGTTCAAAAAATTTTTTAATTGTACCCTTTTTTCCGTATGTATTTTTGAAAATTTTATTTATTTGTTATCAAAATTAAATGACAGCATTGAAGCTGTGGGTGGCTCCCCCCTCGTCTCTTGGCAACTTATATTTTCAGACCCAGTCTGACACTGCTTAAAGATAATTAACTATGTATCATTTGTTTTTGGGGGTAGATCAAGATCAGGTGCTTTTACAATGAAAACGTCAAATTCCATCACCTGTTTTGAAATCATTAATTACCTGGGATCTAGAAACGATCTCTAAAATTTCAGAAGAAAATTAGCTTGGATCTTAACTGATTTAATAGCCCAGATATAAACACACGCACACACATATGGAGTGTTCAGGAGGGAGAGAGAGAGAGAGAGAACGAGGTTGTAAAACTTAAAAACTGCACATTCACAAAATTCCTGTAATATAATTCGCCCACCACCTCCCCACCAACACCCCTTTGGAATCCGCCTCCTCCATGTGTTAATCCGGGGTCACCAGGTGCATAAAAATCATCTACTCATATGGATTACACACCAGAAAGAAAGAAAGAAGGAAACAACAAACTTACTGCCTTAAGATGTAGGGTTAGGTAAGCCAACGAAAGAGGGGCAGGGTAAGGTGGATCTGGAGGCAAAGGAGGAGGAAGTGGGTGTTCAGTTCCCCCACACGGCACACCAAACAAATCTACTATCTCTTTCTACCAACTCTGTTCAAAAAGGAAGGTCATTTGGTGCGAACAGGTTAGTTCCAGGACAATTATTCAATGTTTACAAAAAAGGAAAAAAGAAAAAGAAAAAAAAAAAAAGAAAAAAAAAAAAAAAAAAAAAAAAAAAAAAAAAATCAAAAAAAAATCAAAAACAAAACAATGATGCCACCTAAAAATGAAAACCTTTAAGTTTGCAGATGGTTTCGAGGCATTAAGTTTTTGAAACATGAATTCGATTGAGGTGTTTCAAGAAAAATCGCCACCCATCCCCACCAGCACTACCAAAAGAGAAGAAGAAAAAAAAAATGTTTATTTATGTTTAAATCTGTACAGGCAGAGATTATATTGTAAGGCTTACAGGTTTGCCAGGATTAAAGCCAGCTTTTCCTCTAACTCATCCCATTAAACACGTTTCTTTTTATTCAGTCTGTATTTCAAGCGGTCATTAAGTAAGGGACAATTTAACTCTTATTTGAATGCTCAATTGATCACTCATTTCGTGGCCACATTATAAAAAATACAAAAAAAAAAGAAGATAGAAAGAAATAAAAATGCTTATTCTTCCCTTCTAGCCCAATAATATCAGTAAGATTTTAAATTTATCAAGAAGTATTTTTTAAGTCAGAATTCATATGTAGATACTAACTTGCTTTTTGGTGGGTTAATTTGAAATACTGTTTTTGAAGCAAAAATTGCATGCTTTTAAGTGGTTTGATGATAAGGCAGCATTTATAGCAAGCCAACTTTGTGGCAGAGTGGTCAATATTGAAAACAGGGACAGACTGTTAATAAAATTAATATGAAAAAGTTTGTTTTTAAATTTAGGTGAAAAAAAAAAACAAAAACATTTTCATCTTAATTATATATATATATATATATATATATATATATATATATTTCTTTTCTGGTGAAATAAATTATAGTCATGGAAACTTAAGGTTGCCTATTGCTTAATTATTACATTAACATTTGGTCTGGTTTTCCATTGAGCTCATTGGATAACATCATGTTTGGAATTATCCACATGGATTAGCAAACCATTCATTACCTTACTATATATATATATATATATATATATATATACATACATACATACATATATATACACACATTGAATATATTATACATATATAAAGTATGTAAAATATAATATAATATATATATATATATATACATACATACATACATATACACACATTGGAATATATTATACATATATAAAAGTATGTAAAATATAATATATATATATATACAGTATATAAAATATATATACAGAGTATATACAATATATATGCAGAATATATACAATATAAAAATATATATAGGAAAAATAAATATGCAGTATGTATAATATATATATATACATACAGTATATATAATATATATACACACATATACACTACATATAATATATATGTATATACATATTCAGTATACATAATACATATATATATATATATAAATATATGTACTATACATATACACGTATTCTATATATATATATATATATATAAATACATAATAAATTATATAATTATATAAATGAATTATATATAGAGTGTATAATATATACATATATATATACAATATAATATATACATATATAAAGTATATAAATATAATATAAACATATATATATATATATATAGTATATAAAATATATACAATATAAAAATATATATGAAAAATAAATATGCAGTATGTATATATATATATATATATACACACACAGTATATACATAAACATACACACAATATATACAGAATATATATATATATATATATATATATATATATATATAATACATATAATATAATGCATTATATATAAAATATATATAACACATATATACATACTATATATATATATATAAATATGGTGACAAAGATGAGGAAAATAGTACAAATAATGTAAATAGTGCACATAATACCTCATCTCAGTAATATAGACAGATACTTTATTAGTAATATGATTTTCACAAATTTAAATTTAAAGTATCAAAAATTCAAAATATACATGCATGAAGGCAACCTACCTTTTCACTGGATGACAACTTTGATGCGAATGAGATTTTTTGCATTTATTTCATCACATAGCACTAATGAACACTACACATGAAGCAAAATCGACAGTACGCACTACATAACTCAATTGATCATTGCACGTGGAGCAAAATCAATTGTACACACTACACATCTCGATTGATCTTGCACACGCATTTTATACCTACGTGCACTTCTCTCATCAGTATACACTTTCGTTTGCACTTATTATTTTTTTTCTTAAGGAAGGATATAATTTTTGCTGTCAAGTTAATGCAAACTAAACTAATTCCGTACCAAAACGGGAAATCCATAGGAAAAAAACTGAAATTTTTCATAATGTATTTATGACACATGGGGTTTCAGTTTTGATTGTAAGTTGATTGATCTAAACACAAATTATGTGCAAATTTTCATCGAAATGCTGCTAAGCACTACAATTGAAAGACTAATGGGGCAGCAAGGTATTCATGGGTCATCTTGGGGGCCCCCTATATAGTTTTCAAAATCTGATAATCGTTTTTGATTCATTTTAAGATTGTAACATACATGTAAAATTCTGTCGAAATCGAAGCAATTTGAAAATTTGGGGGTCATTTGGTTCACCCTAGGAGTCCCAAATTTCAAGCCAAAGGACAGGTTTAAGACTAATAGTAACTGAAATAATATATATGCTATTATTATATATATATATATATATATATATATATATATATATATATTATTGAGACAAATAAAATTTGTCAGCTGATAGATATTATATTCAGCACCATAAATCTGTTTCAGCAATTGATTTTCTCAATTTTATGCTAAGTTTGATATATTTATTTATTTATTTATTTATTTATGAGCTAATTATGATAATACTATTATTGGGGCCAGATTGAAATTGTTTTAAGAGACTATGTTTTATTTTGGAAAATATAACTTATACTATGAAGAATGAGGCAAATGTGCATCTATGGTAGTGATTTTTTTCTTCACAGTCCCATGTGATGCATTTGTGTATCATGGTTGTTTTCTTATATTAAAAAGCAGCTCTTTCAATCAAGATTCAAAAAAATCAACACAACACTGAGAATGTTTTTATTGTTCATTAGAGAAATAATAAGACAATACATTAACAAGTTGATACCTTATTTGTATTTTCGTGATTTGAAATTAATTATTTGTGGTGATAGACTTAGTGTTACTATAGCAAAAATAGTTCATAGGCATCCGCCTACATTATTCATATCAAAAACTGTACAGCCCAACAAAATAAGATCAGTAGCTTGAAATAAAACCATAAAATAAATAAATGCACATATGCACCAAGAGACGCATATGCTATGAGATGCATATGTTAACCTGAAATTCACTGGTATACCCACATGTAAAAGTTAATGTCTTTCACTTCTTGAATAAAGATCATAGGCATTCCACAGCTGGTGCAAACGAGCTGATGACGGATGAAGCTGATCTGGGACAGGCATGTCCTGTTACTGCAGCTGATGGGGGAGGGTTTGAGACGGAGAATCAATGTTTACTTTAACTCAGATTTTATTACTGCCTCATCTCCTCAAGACTGGTTCTTTGCTTTTTTACAAAAAGAAAAAGGGGGGGGTCGGTTATAGTCACCGTTTGTGGTGACCGTGGATGAGAGAGAACTGAAAGACAGTCCAGGAATGTATCTGGTATGTGTCATTTGACACTAAAAGAAACAGAGATGGACAACAGACTCACCAAGAAAAATAAATACCTTGCCAGGCTGCACAACTATATATATATATATATATATATATATATATATATATATTTATTAAAAAGAGAGAAACTGCAAACGTTTTTGGTTGTAATGTGGTTCGATTTTAAAAATATATATTTTGCTTTATTTTCCATAATTATGGAAAAAAAAAAATCCACATTACAACCAAAAACGTTTGCAGTTTCTCTCTTTTAATATATACACTTTTCTCTCATTGGAACAAGTATAACTTCTTCCCTATATATATATATATATATATATATATATATATATATATATATATATATATTAGGATTAATACAAATATAAAATTTGCCACTTAACTGATTGATATTATATTCGGCACATCTACTCCTGAGTTTTTCGTCAGGAGGTATCAGCAAGTGTTTGCAGATTTCCTCATTTTCATTATTCTTATAGAGAGTTAGACATATATCATTTATGCACTTTCTATCAGCGTTAGGTTGAATTTTCTTCTTTGTGTATGTGTGTCTATATATATCTATATGTATGTGCACATGTATGATGTTGTGGTTATTTCTTCTTTAATAATTTTCTTCTCTCTTTATACTCTCTTCTTACTCCTTTTCTTTCATTTTTTTTCTATTTTTCGACTCTGAGTAACAAAAGATAATCTGGTGTCAGAAACAGGAGTTTTTAGGTTAATTTTTCATGAATATTCAGGGATTTTTTGAAATTTTTGGAAAATATAGTTGGCTTGGTGTTATCTTATTAGGGTGTATATATATATATATATATATATATATATATATATATATATGATTAAGAACGATTAACAAGGTACTTCCATTAAGTTTTTTATTGATTTTATTCTTTTAAAGGGTTTTGATCAAAACCTTTGAAAAATGGCCCACATATTAACTGAAATAGCTCAGAATCATTTGAACAATTTCTGCACACCCTAAGACCCAAAATGAAATCTGTTGTTTGCACCCAAGAGAAATATAATAAAACACTTAACAAATGTACTTTGTCAGTAATTTTTAATGAAACATATATTAGAGATAGATTTCTGCACAATTATATAATACTTAAACTCTAATGTATTTTTGTTCCTGAGATACATCTTAAACAATATATAATAACTGAACCAATTTAGGAGCATATTATAACTTGAAACCCTGCCAAGTGCAGTGCCAAGTTTCATTAAAATTAGATGAGGGAGTTCTTTAGCTAGTGTCGTTTTTCTGTTTTTACTGCAAATATAATATTAAAGGAAATTGAGTTTTGTTTTTCATATGCATTCACATATATAAACAAACAGTTGCATATTATAGTCCAACTATGTGTTAAAAAATAAAAATTTATATTAAAATATGCATAACACAACATTATATATATATATATATATATATATATATATAAAATTGGTATAGCATACCTCTGGGCAATAATGGGTACGTCCCCATTCACATAAATACAGTATTAAATACTGTATGTTAGTCTGCAGTTGAAAATTTGTCTCCAGCTGTGATGGTTAAACTGTCTGCCTCTGTTGCAGATGATCCCCAGACGAAGCTATGTCGAAGGGCAGTGTCTTGTCTCGGAAAACAGCTGCCCGACCCCATTTTATACGGGGTCTAGGGGGAATTTTTGGCTGAGCCTACGGGCTCAGATACCCCACATTAAATTCAGCCTTGTGACCCATCTGACTGTGTGGGGCGGTTGCTAGATAACCTGCAGTTGGAGATTCATTGTGGAATTCACTTGACTCATTTCTAGCAGATGACTAATTCTTCTATGCACCGCTGGTGCATCTTCTATGTGTTGTTCTTGTCCTAAGTATTATCGTTCATTATCAATCTTCGTGTTATTATTCTATTCGGTAACCTTCCCTCGGTTACAACAAAAGTTGTAGCCTGTCTATTTATTATGGAACCACTCCTAGGGTTTTGGAGATGGACCCCCCATAAACATATATATTCTTAAAGTACATTACCCAGGGTACTTGGATAAGCATATTTCATTTTGATCAAAGCCACCACCCCAAAGTGGGTGCACCCCTACTGAAAATATATGACTAAGAGTATATCTATCTGTATAATACTAAAACCTTAATCTCATATGTATGCATTCATGTTCCTGAGATGCATTTTAATAGCCCAACCAATTTAGGAGCATATTGTACATTGAACCATTGCCGAGTGCAATGCCAATTTTCATTAAAATTAAATAAGGTGGTCCTTGAGCTATGGCGATTTTCAATATTTGCTTTACGATACACATTCTTATATCAATCTGCGTATATAAACAAACACTTGCATATTATATTCCAACTATTATGGGTGTGAAAAAGAATAAACATTCATAATACATTATTAAATGAATTTAAATATGCATAACAACATATATGTGTGTATATATATATATATATATATATATATATATATATATATATATATATATATATACACAGACAATTCATTAGACTATATTAAAATTTTCTTTTAGAAACAATCTACTTGAAAGGTGAATTGTCAAATGACTTGATGGCAATTAAATAAACAGATGCATGCTTGTTGGCCGTTGTTAAGTATTTTGAATTAAATGCAAGGAAGAAACAAATACGTATAATAAAAAAACATTTTCTTTTGAAAAAGATTCCACCTGTTTTAATTTTGTATTCAAAGTAAATTTGATGGAAGAAATTTCTCTTTCAGTGTGAAGAAGTAAAATATACATCTATTGATAAAATAATTGTAAAATAATTTATTTACATACTTTAAATGATGATACATTTGCCTTTCGGCTGAAAAAAAAAATTGTACTTATTAGACTACCCATAAACCTATTAGGTTCCTTTTAAAAAGCAATTCATGATACAAAATGATGATATAACCCAGAGTACCCTAGTAGTACCCCATGACATCACCAAATTTAATGGTGTTTCATCACACTGAAGAACTACCAAGTGGAAGTGAATACAATTTCTGTCTCAATCCTGAAATCTATCACTCAGAAATCAGTCAGATATGCCAAGGATGAAGCATTTGACTACAGCAGGATAAGCATTCAGAAAGCCTATATTTCTACCCTAGTCTGAGTAAGATCAGAAAGTCATATCATGACTGGGCTCAGATTTCCATGTCCCCCCACAGCATAACCAGACAAATGTTAAAAGTAATGGCAAGAATAGCTGTTTCCATATTGGAAATATTTGGCATTCTGAACAGTTAATGTTATGGTTGGGTGAAATTCCTAAAATGGTTTTCTTAAAGTAATTTTTCGGGAAATTCGTCTTGTCAAGTCCTGTTTTTTTTTTTTTTTTCAGTGCAGGCAAGACAAAAAAAAACCTTTTAAAATTGCAAGTGGTTAGTGAGAGCAAAAGAAAAGGAGAGGACAATAAAAGAACAGGTTTCATAGATACAGATGACAAGTGATAGAAATTGCTCTCTGTGTGTGTGTGTGTATATATATATATATATATATATATATATATATATATATATATATATATATATATACACACGTAATGTATTATATATATTATTATTTATTTATTATATGTGCAGTACTTATTAGAAAGTGCTCAATATCAGAGAGCTAACATATTTGGTTAGATTGAGTTTGTGACCCTGGGTTTCACGCTTTTGCGATCGTCAGACAAACTATATATATATATATATATATATACCTTGTTATGGTAATTTACCCACACATGCATGGACTCTCCCTGCTATAAATAGGAGTAGGTACTGCCTTTTGGAGGGTGAAGATAACAGCAGTCAGCTCTGACAGTTGGACTGAACATTCTTGCTGTAACACTCATGTTTGTATATGTTTGTATTATTGTTTTTGTTAATATATTTGTTTAACTCTATTCGCCTATGTGTCTTTATTTCTGGCCCTAACAAGGCCACAACACACACGTATATATGTGAAAAGTGTATATAAATATAAATAAATATAAAGTATGTATAATTATTTATATATTATATGCAGTTAAGAATAAGCGCTCAATATCAGAGATAGAGCTAACATATATATCACGCTATATTTATTGGATAGAGGTTTGTCTGACGATCGCCTAAAATGAAACCCAGGGTCACAAACTCACATCTATCCAACCAAATATGTTAGCTCTATCTCTGATATTGAGCGCTTTTCTAAGTTTTATCAAAGTATATAATATATAAATAATTATACATATATATATATTTATTTATATTTATATTCACTTTTCACATATATATATATATATATATATATGTGGAATGTATATATGGTGGCCTGTAAAAAATTCTAAAAAAAGAAAAAAAAAATTGAATAGATTTGAATATCAATAACATCTCAATTCTGTCCAAAGATAGGTTCACATAGGAACCAATTCATTTTTGGACAAAAGTAGGCACACATGAGGTCCAAATTCAAATTTCCCCATTAGCATTTATTATTCATTCAGCCACGTTATCTCAAATGCCATTTAAGCCTTTCAAAAAGCTGACAACATTATTATTGTTTGCTACAAAAATTTGAGTTCACTCCAGAAAATTATTAACAATATTTTGCCTCCTAAAAATAGATATTAAAAAATCGGAAAATGTATTTATTAACCAATAAACTTCTGAGATTAGTATATCTAACGTTAACCTTTACCACATTAATTTCTTTCTAGAATTGTCTCCCCCTGCCACTGCATGTTTTTGAGGGTGCAAAAACATGAACACCTACTGTTTTAAAATTGTTATAACTTTCTTTGTATTGTGCATATAGATTTTAATTTTTGTACACTAATAAAAGAATGAATGAGTAATATTTTGATCTAATGCATTATGTTTTGCATTCATGTTTTGATGTTCGAAAACAATAAAAATTCAAACACAAAATAAAAAACAAGTACATTAAAAATACATAAATAATTCAATATACTTTAACTTTTATTACTCCTTGTGGAGTTCTGGGTGTGCAGTAAGATGCAAAATTGCTAAGAAGGCTTTCATTTTATCAAAAAAGTGACATGATTCCTCGTGTTTACATACAAGGAGACACTAGGATTTGTTTACTCTTTCTTTCACATGACTTATATTTGTCTTGTTGATGAATAAAATTATTATTTTGTCGTTTATTAAGAGACAAAATAATTCACCTTCAGAAATGCTATCAGATATATCGATGGCCATCAGTAGCTTCTATAAAATTAGTCAGGCATGGATGATAGTAGCCGTCAGTGGTCATTGTCACTTTCCTCCATGTCACTAGCATGGTTATCATATCCGACCACTTCACCGTCAATATCCAGTCATGTAAAACCTTCAAAATAATCATCGGAGTGTTAATCAAAGAAAAACTCCCGAATAAAAGGCTTTGTTGGATATTGATGCCGCCATCTTTGTTTACAAAAAAATCACGAAGAAATTAACATGGGTTTATTTGATGTTACACCTCATGCATAGTCTAGAAGAATTAAAAATGGCGTTGAAAAATGTAAGTTTAGCCTTGTTCCAAACCAGTAATAGGCAATTTCCAGCTTAAAATACTGGAAATAACAGTTGACAAGTGCTCATTTAATGCAACTGTTTCAGGTGACAGTACTAAGTACTATTGTTGCCTGTAGTGTGGTAAAGTTTATGCTTCCTGTGATCAGATTTTTTTTCTTCTAAATACTATAACATAAATTAATTTCTTAGTTTTCAGAAAACCATTGACCAGGAATGCAGACAAAACAAAAAGTTGACTGGCAGTGTTCATTCAGCCAATTACTGCCGTAATCACATAGACATTAACACACATCCATAAGACAACATAGATATGTGATTCTCATATAAGTAGTCACAATAAATCTTTTCACTCATACTAATGCAATTCATTTCTGCTGTGTTGTAAAAAAGAAAAACAAAATATTTTCCATTGAACTTTATTAGCGAGGAACTTTGTAACTTGTTTCTTTCAAGCTGAAAGAAAACAAAGATTACTTTTATACTCAATAATAAAATTATTTGAATTTGTAAATCTGTATTTGAAATTATTTTCCTTTGCTTTTCACACACTTTTTCCTCAACATGTGTGTGTGTGTGTGTGTGTGTGTGTAAAAGTGAACATTGAAGTCAACACTAAGAGGCAACAGGCTGTTTCATGCTAGACACAATCATCAGGTAGCCCGACGATTGCATCTAGCATGAAACAGCCTGTCGCCTCTGAGTGTTGACTTCAATGTTCACTTTTATATTTACATACGCTCTATATCTGATATTGAGCACTTTATCCCATAAATATAGCACACCATAAAACTATATTTCTTCATATATATATATATATATATATATATATATATATATATATATATATATATATATATATATGGGAAAGCCTGAAAACCATACCACAGGTTGACCCAAGTCTTGTGAGTGAAATTGGGCATGGAACACTTGGGAGACTGTCATTAGCTGAGCTAGCAAAGTCATCATGACCCGAAGGTTTGAGTGTGCTGGCCTTGTTCATATTGATCATGCTAGATAACACTCTCTCTCCCAGAAACTGTAACTAAGGTCTGCTCAGCATTGTTGCAGTATAAACCACAAATTGGCTCTGTGGGTGTTGAACAAACACAAATGTACCCAAGTAAGTGTCTGAATTAGGGATTGGCTAGCCAATCTAGTAGATGGGTATCCTTGAATATGATTGGCCAGCTATTATTTTATATATATATATATATATATATATATATATATATATATATATATATATGTGTGTGTGTGTGTGTGTGTGTGTGTGTGTCCATTGTGAGACATCTACAACAACATTCCTGTCTGCATTCACAATATAAAAAATTACTCATTGACAACACAACTATCCTACACTATGAAAACAAAAAATTCAGATTACAGATACGAGAAGCAATTTATATTAAAAAATTAAAGCCGGCACTGAACAGAATCAATTATGAATATTGCAGTAGTGTTCTGAAATGTCTGTAAAGGAACAGTTTTTTCATGCTTTAATGTGCGCATGACCATGACATTATAACCTAGAGAGAAAAAAATTCTATAATGGATAATTTTTTTATGTTCTAATGAACACTCAGCACATTGTCAACCATTTTGCATTTAAAAGCATAATGAAAAAATTATGGTAATGGATAACAACACAAAACTTTGTATAAATACTTATATTAATGAACAACATATAGTTTTGTATTACTTGCACCTCTGAAGATAATCTTGGAAAAAGATCAAAAGTACTTGGGAAATGAAAATAAAAGAAATTTAAACAACTCTAGCACATTTCTCTCATCCTCTTACATCAATACACAGGTCATCCGTCAGTAAATGAATTTTATTAAAAATTAGAAGACATAATGTCAGACATGCCTAAAAGAGAATTTGCTGCCTAAATACACAAATATATATATATATATATATATATATATATATATATATATATATATATATATATAATATTAGTGGTAAATATACATACATTATAATCTCCCTCCTCCTCATACTTATACTCTCTCTAAATTCTGTTTTTTATTTCCGGAGTTGTTTTTTTGTTTTCTTTTGAATTTGTTGGTCTGATGAATTGATCGTATTCTGATTCCAATGGAATAACTTATGACCATGGAATATTAGTGTTTAAGCCTTTTTTATTATATATATATATATATATATATATATATATATATATATATATTTATTTTGAACAATAAAAAACTTAAAAATTAAAATCTTTAGACATACTGGGTTGTAGGTTAATATTCTTTCGTTTTTTTTATTATTATTCCATTTAGATTCCTCGACTAGTTTCGACCAAAATGGCCATCATCGGGAGGAGAAATATTTCTGCTTGCTGGTAGCAGTAAACTACAGAAATGAATGTCTTGCTGGAGAAAATGAACTTTTCTCTGTAGTTTTCATTTGTTTTTTTATTTTTTTATCTTTTTAACATGAATCTTTTAACAATCCTTGTGTTGGTCAAACAGTCTCTTTTAAGTTGTTATTTGAGATAAGAGCTGTATAGATACATGTTGCTCTGAATTCTCTGGTCAGTTTGACAGTTTTATTGGACCTGGTGAGGGGATGTGTCTCTGTTTAGTGTTTGTGTGTGTGTTATTTGGTTCTTAGGGAGTGAGTGAGTATGATATGTGTAAGCGTGTGTATTGCTATATATATATATATATATATATATATATATATTACTAGTATCTGGTATAATAATGTTTGAAGAGATATTTGTGTCAGATTAAAAATGAATCCATTAAATCTTTCGAAATTGCTTCATATATATATATATATCGACATGAATGGGTTACAAGAAAGAAAGTAAGAAGTTTAAACAGATAAATCTCAAAGTCTTGACTGATCTATACATCTATCTATGTAGATAAACCAAGAAATTGTTACAAATTAAGTGAGGCTGAGATGAAGATATATATAAAAAAAAAAAAAGGTGGAGGATTATGTCAGATAAATAGTTGTCAGTCTGACATCCTCCATTTACTATGTAGATTCATTTAGCGAAAATGGACAAAAGATGGGGAGATAGATAAATAAATGTCAGTGTGTGCGTGTATAGACACATAAGCTTATCTACATATATATAAAAAATGTCCACCTCATTCTGTTTGTAGCCACTCTGTACATTATATAGAGACAATGGTGTAAGTGTTTAGATACGCATGTGTTCATATAGAAAACACTGACATACATATCGAAACACATACACGACAGACGCACTAAAAGTTCCCTGTATACAGGTGGCTGATATAGACACATATCATCTGGAAACATTTCCTATTTATTCCGTATTGTATCATATCTATATATACAGTGCTGTTCGATAAAAGTGACTCATCTGATTTTTTTACTAAATGTTCTCTTCTCTGAAATGAAAGTTGAGCTAAATTCAAAAGAATAAGCGATCTAAAATCTGAAGAAGAAGCTTTGAAAGCTCTTTGAATTTAGCAGTAAGTACTGTCAAGCATCCATTCAATATAATGTTCTGGGGATGCTTTTCTTTTCATGGAACTGGTTTCTTAAAACCTATTGAAAAGACCCTCAGGAGTGAGCAGTAAAAGAGAATTTTAGAGTCTTGTCTGCTCCCTTCTGCTGAAATGGTGTAAATCGACCCCACCAAACTCATTTTTATGCCGGATAATGCTCCATGTCACAAATCAAAATTGATGAAGGAATACTTTGATGAGAAGCAGGTGAGTGCTATGACATGGCCACCCTAATCTCCTGACCTCAACCCCATAGAAAACTTATGGAGCATTATAAAGTACAGGCTCTTGAGAAAGCAGTTGAGCAACAAAGAGGATTTGATTGTGAATTTCATATCCGAATGGAATTCAATGCTTGGAGATGAGATTTGCCAGAACCTAATCAAGTCAATGCCAAAAAGGGTTGAAAAGGTTATTCAAAATAAACGAGGACCCATAGATTATTATATATTTCAAACTATATTACATATTATAAATAAATTATACCTCTATTATTCTTTATTTAAAGCTGTTCGGTTATGTTTCTATTGATTACTAGTTGCAAGAAATAAGTGAGTAACTTTTTTTTTTTGCAGAGTTTTTCCCTAAATCTCATTTATATCCAAAATTATAATTATCAATAGAATACCTTAGGGTGAGTAAACTTTTTTACTAGGTGGTCGGGAAGGGGTCTTTATATTAGTAAGATTAAAAATTAGTTTGACCTCAAAAACAATAGGCGAACAAATTTTTAAGTAAAAAAAAAAAATCAGGGGAGTCACTTTTATCGAACAGCACTGTATATATACTTTAAAAATCAGGAGGTCAGTTGAATCCGTTATCTTGGTTTCAAAACCTATGCATTAGGTGGTCATTTGATAAAAAAAAAAAAAAAAATTGCGAGATTCAACTGACCTCCTGATTTTTAAAGTTAAAAAGCTCTACTTGTTTTTTTTTTTAAATGTGTATTAAGCACCTTTTTATACTACTGTTTCCTGGTCTCATTCAACTCTGACTATTACCCTTTTATGTATTTTATATATAGTCAACTGCTAGAAATGTTGGTTACCTGTGTTGTACTTGATGATTTTTCTTGCCTGAATCTATCTTACATATTTATATACCATTTATCAATGCATTGAATATTGCTGCCATGTATTGTCTGTTGCTCCTGCTATATATTTAGAGTTTCTTGATAAAATCCAAAAAAGAGGATGGCATCATGGTTTCACTCAATTTCCAATATTTAATGTAGCTTCCCTGTGCCTTTTCTATAAATAATGTGTATTCCAATAACTTGGACAGATTTTAAATGTGAATTATGTATAAAATCAGTTCAAGTTATTGGAACATGCTCTACTTTCTTGATTATTGTTCTGATGAACTCTCCTCTGTGTATCGAAACTCTATGAATTTAAGTGTGGTACTAGATTGGTGGTGGGATCTCAACATTTTACAGTTGAAATGGCTAGATGTAACCATAAGTTCTATGCTAACAGTTTCTTCTCTTGCACTTCCCACTTGTGGAACTCTTTTCTGGTCAAGTTTGATCTTTAAATATTTAATATCATTTATCTTCTTTCTTCTTAATTTCTGTTCTTTACTTAATGTATTTTGTATATTCTTTCACACTCAGTACCCCACTGCATATGTCGCTAAAGGACAGGACACTTAAAAAAAGCAACTAACCAATCAATAGTCATCGTGCTTATTTTCTGATGTCATGTCATGTATGGTCACCCATACTTTCAAAATGGGCATGTTTACATGCATAAAAAAAAGTTCAAAATTTTTTTAAAAATCTTGGTGTTTGAAGACAGGTATTAAGCATTTCAATTTTTGATTACTAAATATAGTTTTCACTACTAAAAATATAACCTAGCATGATCAAAGTAATACAGAAATTTAAAAGATTTGAAGCTTTATAAATCATTATAATTAAAAATTAAAAAATTCTTGTAAAAAATCATTATTAATGGAAAAAAAAAATTTAAGACAATAGTGTCCTTAATATATCACAAGCAGTTAAAAATTTTCCTAATTAATTGTCATAGTTTTATTGCACTTTTATTTTACGATTTGGAGCAGATTTTCAAGAAATGAGTACTTGTTTGAAACAAAAAAAAAAAATTGATGATTTACATTCTCCAAGGAATCCTGCTTTTAACTAATAAAAAAACGTTTTAATTTCTCAAAATTTCATGAGAGAGAGAGAGAGAGAGAGAGAGAGTGTGTGTGCGTGTGTGTGTGTGTGTGAAAAGGATTTAAAAATTTAATAAAATAATCAAAAAATACTTTGGTCTTTCCTCTTAGTAATAATATTTTGGTGATAAATATTTGTTTTTATTAAGTTTGGGGCATTTTTCATCATGGAGTCCTTTTTTTTTTTTTTTGAATGAAAAAGTGGAGGCACTTATTAAAAGGATTTATTTATTATGATTTTTGCTCTATACCAAAACTTATCTATTTTGCTTGGAGGGAGGGCACTTAAAAAAGAAGCCCCCCCCCAACCACCACCACCACAAAAAAAAAAAAAAAAAAAAAAAAAACTGACTTCAATGAATGACTCAGCATGGATGGAAATGCTGTAGTATATAATCAGCTGACTTAACCGCCTCATTCATTGGGACTAGCAAGAGCACAAATTAGTCAGTAAGAATATTTATGTTGTTTTAGTTTGGTGAGAAATAAGCAACTGAAAAAAACGTGATTATGTCAAAGATTAAAGACCCTCGCACCCCCACCCATCAAAAAAAGAGAACAGAGTTCAGTGTTTATTCTAAGAGTCAGCAGCACTTTAATTTTTTTGTTCTCTTTCGGTTAGGTACCGGCAATTTGTTTCGCTGTGACCACCCATGTAATACTATTTATCTCTCATTTTATCTAACCTATCTTTAATTGGAGCAATGTCTATTCAAAACCTTTTCTTTATTCCTTCTATATTTTTTTTCTGAAGAAATGATTGTTTCCATAAAACTATTCTTATCTATTAAGCAGTTAATTTTTTAACTCAGGACAATTGGACAATTTTTTTTTTATGATACTTGTACTTTAAAATAAGTATCTCTGCTGATTTGCCTAAAAATTTAGCACGCCATGATGAAAAAAATGCCCCAAACTTAATAAAAACAAAGTTTTATCATCAAAATCTTTGTTATTATCAAGAGGAAAGACCAAAGGATTTTTAATTGCTAAATTATATATTTTGATCCTGTTTTGAATGTTTAAAATTTTGATTAAAAATCTTTTTCTTTAAGCCTGCACAGTGGCCAAAGATTAGTATAAGAAATTTCTTGCAAAAATCAAATAATTGTCAAATTTTAATGAAATTTTCAAGATTTGTTCACAAATGAAATTATTTTAGAAATGTTTCTTTTTAGAAAGTCTTGTTAAAAATATATATTTTTCTTTTTACATCTGTTGACCACTGTCACTTATTTTATTTTATGAAATTTCAAGAAATTAATTTTTGTAACATTTAATTTTTAAATTATTTAAAAGCAGAACTTGGAAAATTTAAATCCTCATTTTCTTTGGTAAAACACAAGTTACCAATAATCTGCTCTACATCGTAAAATAAAAAATGCCATAATACTAAGACATTATTTTAAAAGCTTTTAGTTGCTTATATGAATAAGATATATTATGGATACTATTCTCTTAAGAACTTTTTTTTTGATGAGTAATGAATTTTTGCAAGAATTTATTGCATTTTTAAATTTGAATTATAATTTATAAAGTTTTAAATCTTTTAAAATTCTGTCTTACTTTGTATAGATTAGATGTTATTGTTATTAAGTAAAAACTATATTTACTAATCATAAATGGAAAAGCTTACTAAAATTCAATGACCCCCAATATTTTCAGAAAAGTTTTGAAATTTGTTTTGGGTGCATAAATATGCCGATTTGTGTAAATACAGATGTCTATACACAATATCAGAAAATAAGAGCGATAACTATAGTAAATTTAAAGTATTTAAAATTCAATAAAACATTAGATTATTGAAAATATTTTACTAAATTTTTAAAATTACTGAGTAGTTAAAAATTATATAAAAAAGGCACTCACTTTATATTCTTCAAGTACATTTTACAGATATGTTCACCATAGAAAGAGAATTACATTTTGAGGATGGTGCTAAAATCAGCAATTGTTAGCAAATTCAAAATGAAAACTCTTTCCAGCCAATTTAAATTAGTTTTGAAATACAGCATATACTTGTTGGAAATTTAATCTATTAGTTTGAAATTTAAATTCATTAATATTTAAAATTCATTTCAAACCTTAGGTATTGAGAATCTGTAGAGGTACCTACTTTAAGACAACTGTCTTAGTGTGGCAGAGAGCAATGGTCACCTTTGAAATATTAATAATTATAGTAATATGGAATTTTGTTTATAGATGAGAAAAATAATCACTGGTGAAGTTTGTGCCTAGAGAACCTGTGCTTCGTCAGAATTATTAATATAAAATGTCAAAACAATAGTGTTTATATGAACTATGGAATACCAATTGAGAAGAAGAGACTGTTCATTTAATCATGAAGTGGCAGAGGTCAGTAATCAGGTTGTATTCTAAATTTACCAACACCCTGGGCTTTTGTTGCTACCACCACGTTTATTTCAGCATATGTTTGTGTGAAAACAAAGTTGATTGGAGCTGGGTGAAGTGAGTTGACAAGCAGTTGACCAGAGAGAGAGAAATAGGCAGTGAGAGTGAAAGCGTCCGCTTGCTGCTGTAATAAGAGAGGAAGTGAACTCAAGTTATCTGCAATATTGGCGCAATACTGTCAGTGAACCCCCTCATATCCTGGTAGCGAAATAATTATGGCCTCTACTAAGAATAAAAAGGGTGAACCTGAAAGCAACTTCTCTCCTTTCAGAATTAATTTGCAATATTTTTTTTTTTTTTTTATGGATTTTATTTCATATACACTTCTTTCTTGTAAAAGAAGCATTATTCTTTTTGTACCAATTTCTTCCTTATATACATATACATAAATTTTTCTTTGGACTTGAATTGACTTGTTCAATATTTGATTTTTAAGCTTGGCCCAATTCTCACCCCCAACGAACTTGCAGATAGACCAGCTGAATCTTCCAAGATCTACAGTTTGTTAATGGCTCTCTAGGATCCAAAAAATCACAATGTGGCTGGAAAGTGGAATCAAACTGACATTGCGAACCAGAGACTTTGATTGAACCTGTAATACTGGGTCAGGACAGGACCAACGACCGGTCTTGTAGAGTACATTGATCTAGTGGGGTCAGGATACATTGGCACAGTTAAGCCATACCATGTGATAATATGGATCTTTCATATTAAATCCATAAAGGTGATTGATGGAAGGCTTTCCACTTAAGACAGGCACCACTCACAGTAACTGAGGATGAATTGGCATGAATTATGAATTGTGCACATAGTAGAAGATAAACTTAAAAAATATACTAGTGAAAGGTATTAAATTTTTTTTTAACCATTTCACTCTAAGCAAGGCAATACAGCCACTAAGACACAAGGGGTTACTGAGTGTAAAAGAATATGAGAAAGAGAAAAAAAAAACATTATTAAGGAGAAAGAACAATAAAAGAAGAGGAATTAAGAAGACAGAAGATAACGATTGATATTACATTTAAATTTTTGAAGATCAATGTTGACTGGGAAGCAAGAAGCCAGAAGAGACTTCCACAAGTGAGAAGTGCGAGAGAAGAAACTGTTAGCATAGAACTTACAGTTACATCTAGCCATTACAACTGTAAAAGGATGAGACCTAATTGTTGATTGAGTACTGCACTTAAATTTGTAAAGACAAGGTAACAAAGAGGAAAGACCATCAGATCGATTACCATGACAATATTTATAGAAAAGGCACAGGGAAGCTATGTTAAGGCAATGGGAAAATAGCTGAAGCTGCCAGGTCAGGACCAATAATATTGCAGATACTTTGTATTTTATCAAGAATCTCTAAATATATAGCAGAAGCACTAGATCATCTGTGGCAGCAATAATGTAAGCAGGGATGAATGGTAAATTTATGCGTTAGATTCTAGCAAGGAAAATTATAGACACAGTACGAGGCAGTGAACCAGTTTTCCTAGCAATTGATTCAATTACAATAAAATGAAGTAGTACCCGAAATTGCCTTGGTTTGAACTTGTATGATAAAGTGAAACAAGGACCACCCACTCCTCACCCACACTTGCTGCTGGAAAAATGACAATTGTGACAAGCCAAAAGGACCTAAGCTGGATTGAATATGGATAAAATTCAAAACCAGGAATTTATTTTGTAATTCCATTCTCTCTTTTAGCAATATTAGAAATTTACACCATACTAAACTATGTGTGACAAGTGGGTGAGATCATCAAAACCCTCTCCAAGTATGCATGTACATAATACAATTTGTAACTTATAATAAATAAACGGAGGGTAAATAATAAAAAAGCTGTTTAAATAAGGAAAATAGTCGTCTAAATAATAGGAGAGGGCAAATAATAAAAAAGCTGTTTAAATAATGAAAATAGTCGTCTAAATAATAGGAGAGGGCAAATAATAAAAAAGCTGTTTAAATAATGAAAATAATCGTCTAAATAATAGGAGAGAGCAAATAAGAAAAAAGCTGTTTAAATAATGAAAATAATCGTCTAAATAATAGGAGAGGGTAAATAATAAAAACGCTGTTTAAATAATGAAAATAGTGGTCTAAATAATAGGAGAGGGTAAATAATAAACAAAAGCATTCTAAATAATGAAAGTAGTGGCCTAAATAATAAAAACAGAAGAAAAAAATCATAAAAAACAATAGTCCAAAGTGAAGCAATTGCTTCCTGAAAGCATAAGAAACATTGCACTTAAATAATTAGCTAATCTGAACATGAAACCATCAAAGCAAACAAGCCAGCATGTTTCATTAATTCAGATTAGTTAGGAAACTTTTGTCGGAAAAAAAGACTTTTCAGAAGTGAAGAGAGTCATGCCCTCCACCGTCTCTGACAATTTAAGGATTTCCGTTTTACAATGGAAGGTAGGATAGAACTTAAAAACAAATATTCAGAAGTAGCAAATTTTGCAGACAAAATCAGAAAGCATCTTACCTTCACAGATTTGTATCTTTTAAGAGCTTTTTGGGCTAATTCTTCAGCTAGAAAAGAAAAGCATCAACAAAGAATATAATGATGTTACTAAAAACATTTTTAAAAAGCTATGCAAATTCTCAGTAAAGAAAGATTATATATTACACACACATATATCAGTGGCGACTCCAGTGGTTGAATGTCTCTGTGTCAGCTTGAGCGAATCAACATTCAAGTATATCTATTTCAAAGCAACAAAAATTTTTTATAGTGTGTTGTTTTTATTCTTGACTTCTGCTGGATCCAAAATTGTTTTAACTCTGCGCCTCAACATATTGGCTGAAATACTTTTCGTTGATATTGTTCATAATAAAGAAGAAAGAAAGAAAAGAATGAGTAGAAAGAAAGAAAAGAATGAGTAAAAAGAAAGAAAGTCAAAAAAAAAATGAAATAAAATTAACATGTTTAGTCGGGCTGTGTAGATCCAAGTCCTATTGAAGATGGAGACATATTTAATAAGCAATATATTTCCTGCTTTAATTTTATAAATAATCTTTTAAAAATCTCTCATGACTTGTATGCCCTATTTTACAAAAAAGACATTGCTATTTCAACTTATTGTTTTCATTTTAAATAATTTACTCTGCCGTAGAAGCATGAAAAAATCGATTATTTCCACTATCGATGGGAGTTGGGAAATACGTCAGTCTTAGCCTTCCCGCTAACTTGGAGCATGTGCATGTAAATTTTGGTGCAAATCCGTCGAAAATTGCGTCCGTGCATTCATTACAAACACACACACATCCTGCCTTTTATAGCTAGAGATATATATCTAGGCATTAGTATGTATATGTATCTCTCTGTGTATTTTTAGTTTAATTTATTATACAAGTTTATGATCAGTACTACTGACTGGTATAACATTTCCACAAGACTACCCCAGTCATACTCCTCACCCCAACCCACCAGTCAAATTACTCTGTACAGTATAAAGTTTTTCTGTGGAATGTATCTTTTGAGAAAGGGCAAATTAAATTTAACCTGACCTTAGATTTGGTGAAAATCAAATAAAGTTTTTATGTAGTTTGCGCACCATTTTCTACTGGCCAGAGTAATAGCCAATAGCTGGCTGCAACGAATAGACTGGAAGATTCTATTGGCCAGCGTGAGAGCCAACAGTTGACTGACATGAATGTTAACTAGCATGCTAGCGTGCAAAAAAAAATTGATAACTGCATTCGTCACAACTGGGAAAAATTTAAATCTGCATGGCACTTTACTCTAATAGGCTCATTCACTTGCTTAAACTCAACGTTGATTCTGATTCCGCAGAACTGGGTTGGGTGTGAAAATGTATTTGTTGTTAACATTCTTTTTTCATTCGGTTTTTCCAGTTACGAGTCCTTTTTTAAAGCTGATCGTTTTGTGTTCATTTTGTTTAGTTCTTTTTTCGTAACAGATTTAATGTTTAGTATAGAGCTTAGAAAAAATTTGCAGTGTGAGATAAGCAAGAAGTAAGGCATGTAGTAACATCAGCATGGCAAAGGGCACTCCTTTAAAAAGCAAGGAAGGGCAAAAATATTTTAAGTCAAGTGATAGCGATTGCTGTATGAGTATGAGTTATGCGATTTTTTGAATCAAGCACGGGCAACGCCAATATGCTAAAGTATATATATATATATATATATATATATATATATATATATATATATATACACAAACACAAACTCAAGGTAGGTACACACATAATTTAAAAAAAGACAAAAAAAAGACATATCAGACTTTATCTTCTCTCTTTTTTCTTAAATGTCTGGAAAAATTTTTTCAAATGAATGTTTATTTTTACAGAATTATTACAAATAATATTAAAATACCAAAATGTATATTTTTTTAATTTCATGCTTTTTTTTTTGTAATTATATATTTTAGAGTAAAAAAGGAATCATTTTAGGATCTAAGTTATAGCAAAAATATATTTTGTTAAAGATTGTAATGAGCCTGACAAACATTAATGACCTAAAGTTGCCACTGATATATATATATATATATATATATATATATATATTTGTTGCAGACCCGGTAGGGTGAAGTGCTGGTTTATTACAAAGTGGCCTTGTGCCGGACACCACACTAAACTACCGAGTCCACAAACAATGTATAAAAAGAAATGCGTGAATGAACAGTGAGAGGAAAGGGGTCAATCAACGAGTGCATAAATTATGAACATCAAAGAGATAGCCGGAATAAAATGACAAAGGCGTCTGGATGTAAAACATGTGTATGTGATTTTTTTTTTTTTTTTTATCTTTTTTTTCTTGAATTAACTGTTGAACGAAGTTTTGCTCACGACTGTGTCGTGTGTCTCGAACGTCTTCTGGTCGAAAACAGAGAAGGTCTGACCTGCGGGCAGTTTCAAGACGAGAAGAAATCTTGGTACAGTGTGAGGTCGACATTGTTGAAATAAGATATTCCGGCCCGCATATGGGTTAAGGGCATGGAATAAATGAGTTGCCCGTCTAGTTAGGTCGAAAGTCGGGAGGCAACTGGCTTGCAAACGCTGTTCGTTTGAGACGCCGAGAAACGCGCAGGAAAAATTCAAAATCTGTTAGGCTGACTTCATCAGTAGGAGCTAGCGAAGTTCTTCCTCCAGGTTACTGCTATGTCTAGCTGTGAGAGGAAGGAAGGGGTGCAAACTGCGCGCACACACGCACGAGTGTGAAAGGAAAGGAGGAAAACTCGCGCGCACGTAAAATATAGATGGAATTAATGTGTTAATTCCATTATATATATATATATATATATATATATATATATATATATATATATACATACACTTCTTTCAAGATATCAGTGGGATCTAAGTGAAAAAGTTAAAAAAGAAATAAAGATGTCTACCCTGTTATCAATTGGAAGATTTAAAAAAAAATAAAAACCATAAAAGGGGGATATGAGATTTGTCAATTGAGCTAGGGGAAAAACGAGCTATGATTATGTTTGAAGAATAAAATAAATTATTAAGTAAAAAAAAAAAGAAAATGAAATAATGTCGAAGCACAGGTATTCACATAATTACCGATTATTGTGCTTTGAACCTGACTAAAAGAAACATAATTGAACATATACTGACCTTGTGGCACATTCTGTTACGATGTGCGTGTGCAGATAAATACTTAATGGAACACAAAGATGATTGAAAAAACATCAATATGGAAATTTCTGATATGTGACAAAAAATCGTTATATTTTAAAATTTAACAATTATTCTTAGACAGCCTGAAAAGTTAATAACAGCAAAACTATAGGAGCTTGTCTATAAGTTTAAATTAAATTTTTCATCTTGTATTTAAGTCCTGGATATGACAATAAACTACATTCACCAGCGAGTCTTCTGATTGGTAGATTGGAGGATTTGAGGAGTGTAGAACCACCTTTTAATTGCTGTTGTTCCCATGTCTGCCCTGACCCGTGGTGGCAGCACCTGTTAGGGTCCCAGCTATGGACAGATAGTACCTATCAGGGCTGACCTATCTTGGCTGGGAAGTTTTGCCATACCCTTCATATTCACCAGATTTTGCACTTTCATATTTCCACCAGTTTCAGTTTCTTCAAAATTCACTGAACAGACAGACCTTCGACTTTGAAGAGGATGCAAAAAATTACCTGGAAGAGTTTTTCACCAGTAAAAGATAGAAAATTCTTTGAACAGAGAATAAAAGATCTGCCTACACGATGGCAGGAGATACCAGAATAAAACAGCAATTATATTACTGACTGAATAAATTGCATTGTGTTTAAAACTAGTGTCTTGTTTTCGTTTAAAAAGCTGAATGGACATTTTAGCCAGACCAATATATTCAACCAATCAAGAAGAATTACAGGATGCTATGATAACAGCACAGGACTCAAATTTCGAAATAGTGCTTCTAGAACATTACTGAATCCATGCCAAAAGAACTGAGGTGGTTCTAAAAGCAAAAGTAGTTCCAATCTGGTACTAGAAGAGGGTACCTAATAAGATGACTAATAAGTATATATTGAAATATATTCAAAGGATTAGCTACATTTTTATTAATGAAATATATTAACAAGTATGGTGTTTTGAAAGAAACTTTCATTCTTTACACACACACACACACACATATATATATAGCAAACCAATCTAGAATTGCAGGACAACATCATATTGCAGGGATAAAAATTTTCAGAATGTTTCCAGAACACTCCAATAAGAACATGCTAATAAGAGCTGAGGTAGATCTAAAGGTAAAAGCAAATTCGACCCAACACTAGTATAAATAATAAAGTGACCATTGAGTGTAGAATCAACATAAACTCAATATTATCGTTCAAACTGATACATGATGCAAGCTGTTGAGTTTTGGTGCTGGTACTAATATCAATTAATGGTCCCAGAGATAAAAGCAGAAGGAAAAAAAAAAAAAAAAAAAAAAAAAAAAACTTACGTGATTCTTTGATTTCTTCAGGAAAAAAAGTTGCATCTTTGGGGTTAAAAGCTGCCGTCCGTAACACATAATCAGTGTTCATTGCCATTGTGTTCACCCAGTGACCATGACCTTGTAATGTTCTTTTTAAAGAACCCTGCAATATATATTTTTTTTTAATGTGATCAGATTGTTTCAACTACAAAGATCAATAAATACATTTATTTTTTATAGAATTCTTTACATTATTTAAATTTAATTTTTTATTATACGTGTGTGTGTGTGTGTGTGTGTGTGTGTGTGTGTGTGTGTGTGAGAAGGAGGAAAGTCCTTGGCTTCCCAAAATCTGATCAATAATGAGAAAATGTTTTTTGTATCTCTTTTTGGCCTTTGCTAAATAAGCATGTATGCTTGGGGTACCAAAAAGAAGTGGGTGGTCACCATAGACTTTTTTTTTTTCATTTCTGAAGGTATTACTACTATTATTCCAGATTACAAAATAGTGAAAAGCCAAGAAAACCATATTCCTCTTTAGTTTTTTAGTATATTACTGAACATCCCAAATTCTCAAAGTTGGCTCCTTCAGCTCTTCATTTGTTTTACTTTATTAATAACAAAAAGTCTTAATTGGAGGTAGGATGAAGTCATTAGATTAACAAAATAATGCAAGAAAGAACATTTCTTTTAATCATTTCTTTTCAAACAAAGCAATAAAGTCTCTGCTACTGTTCAATAAACATGGTTTGAGTGATTTTTACGGCTTATCAACCTTGCAGGTTATTTAAAGCCATAAAATATTTCTAGATTGTAAAAATGTTTTTGCTATTTAAACACTTACCAATAAAATTGGTAAGGTTATCGGTTGTACATGGTGTGTGAAAAAGAAACATGATTCTAGATGTGAGGAATGCTGAGTTTCTTTAAAGAAACAGTAAGGAATTGACAGTAACTGATAACATTTCAAGTGGAAGAAGAATACAATATTTATTTCCTTGGTTTAGTTTTTATTAGATTACATAAAACAAAATCCCATATTTTAAATATTGAAAAAAAAGTGGGGGGGGATTAAGGGAGGTAACTCATCTAAAAAATAATGCATTTATCTCCCTTGAAAAGTTGTTTAAAAAAAAAGGAAAAAAATGTTTTTGATTTTTTTCAAATTTGTATTTCTTTCATTGATTAGCATAGTAAACACGATTTTGTCACTTTACTTTAAAGTATCAAATAATTGGTTAACAAATGATACATTTCTGTATATTCTGAAATCAATCAAATTTATACTGATTGGAAGAAGAGAAAAAAAAATTAAATAAGGATTTTAACCAGCATTTAGGTTGCTTAATTTTTGCATAAGAATTAGTCCTCAAGCTCCTTAAATTTCTTATGTTTGGGCCCAATAAATAGAAAAAAATCTAACTGAATTGATAGAATTCTTGAACACAGTATAAAATAATATATACTCTTTTTTTAAAATTTTACATTTTTCTTTTCGTTTTTAATCATTTTGTTTTTTATTTTCTTAAACCACACTTCAGTCAGTAGTGATGTTGCTTAATATTTAGTCAAATTTAAGTACAGTTGCTTATAAAAAAAAAAAGATTGTGTAATTTCAGTTGCTTTTTGTAATATTTGCTTGGCTCACCATCCTATAGCTGTCAGGAAGCTGAGTAGAAATAGAGATTAAGTATCTAATGAGACTCGAACACACATCACTTTTGTTCTCAAGAAGTCTGTCTTAACGCAACAGCTGCCATACAAACTAACTCACAAAGGCAACTTCATACATTGTTTTATTTTGGGTAGGACACCATTACATTCTTTGTTTTCAGAAAATGGTGACTGAAATGTAGTTCAAGTAAAATGTCAAATCAGTTTAGCAAAATGTTCTGATTCCCAACTGTTAAGCTGGTCAGTTGATATGTCAGCAAAGATGACAACTACAATGTCATGTGAATCCTGCCAACTTTTTCTCTTCTACTCAATGCCAAGGCATATCTTAATAATGAATATTTTGCATATGCCGCCATCTTTGGTCACAATATTTCAATATTGATGGTAGCAGGATTATTTACTTGCATATTTTACTTTTATAAACATGACACTTGGACAATACACTTTTACATGCATTTATATATTTTCCTCCCTTGTGACAAGGTAAGTAAGTACTAGTTTTATTATCATCAAAGTGAACGCAGTCAACTCAATGTTTCTGGCAATCCATACCTTCCGTTTCCATTACAAGAAAGACACTCATTAGCATACCGATCATATCAGTCCATTACCACAATAAGATACATTTTTGACAAGTTTTCTTTTCTACTTATTATTATTTTTATCAAATTACTTACAATGTTAAATTCTACAACTACTAAAATAAGAAGCATGGATTAGAAATTTAAAAAAAAAAAAAGCTGATTTGAACTCAAATAATAAAAGCCTGTTATAAAAAAAAATTGAGGAAATACAAAATAGTTAAAAATAATGATTAATAAAAAGTGTTGATAATTATGAATAAATATTATAATAGACTTTGTGTGTCTTTTACACTTACTCCTGAGAGAATTGTATTTAAAAGAAAGCCAGACGGTTTATAAAAAGTAAATTTGATGTTTTATGTTTGTAAAAGTTTACTAAATTTAGAATTGGCTCTAAAACAATCACCAAAAATTAATTTGGTCATGCTGGACTGTTTCAAAATTCATATTTCAAATTTTAAAAATATATACTCTTTGTAAAAATTGTATTTTGTTATATTGTTTTAATGTTTTGTAATAAATGTTTGTTCCTTTTAAATTTACTTTAAGAGTTTAGAGTCGTGTTTGTTTTTGTATGCATCTTTTTTAATATTTGGGATAAGAGAGGTGAAGTCTGCAAAAAAATTCTTTTACTATGCATTTTTCCATTGATGCTAACTAGATAAGCTTTTGGGATGTGGCCGTCCTGGGTATGACAATAAACTACATCCACATCCTGGGTAAGACGATAAACTACGCCCAACAGCAAGGCCTCTGATCAGGAGGTTTTGAGGAGTGTGGACCCACCTCTTAATTGGTGACATTCCCAGGTCCACCCTGACCCAGGGTGGTAGCACTTGTTAGGGTCCCAGCTATGGGCAAATAGTTGACACCCAAACTTGTGTAAAAATAGGTTTTAATACCAGGAATACTTTGTAATAAAAAACAAATATTACCAGCAATAATTTTTGAAGGAAGAATTATTATCAGCAATACTTAAAAAAATAAAAATAAAATAAAACAAGTACCAGCAATACAAACAGCTATAGATTCTTTGAAAAAAAAAAAAAAATAAGACAAGCTACAGATTTCTTCAAGGATAAATATTCCCAGAAATAGATTTTCGAAGAAAAACATTACCACCAATAAATATTTTGCTGGCATTAAAATAACTCATTGAGGTTGATATGCTGTAAAACAAACCAAACCAAACCTGGGATGTGGGTTTCAAATCAAAGGTTATTTGAAATTCAAGTTGCTTACTTTAATGCTTGTACAATTTAACAATCTGAGAGCTGTGACAAAAAGCAACAATTAGATGAAAGAAAAACTAATACAAAATAATGAATATACATCATTTAATATATACTCTTTTTTAAAAGTTTTTCAAATTAAAGACAACAAAAACAAACTTACTTCATCAGGGTTCCAGACTTTAATTGTACGATCTTGAGATGAAGAAAAGATGAGATTCTCTCCACTCCATTTAACACACGTGATAGACTGAAGATGGCTGCTTAGTGTTAATTTGCATTGACTCAGTAATGTGTCCCAGATTCGGATGGTGGCATCCTTGCAATTATAAGAAAAACAGTTAAAATTAAGAAGAAAATTATTGGGTAATGTAAACAGTTCATTTGATTTATAAAGTAAAAATGAAAGAAAAGTATTTTATTGGAAAATATATTTATTGGAAATTCCTAGCCAAATTGTTGAATTCAATTTCCTGAAAAATTTCTCTGAAATTCCGAGATTTTGGGACACCACATAACAGACAGAGATTGTAGGTATATAGCTGTGCTAGAGCACAGCTAAAAAAGCAAGAAAAGAAACACATTTTAATTCAAATTTTAATCCTAGAAAACAAATATGTCACATGAATAACATTTAGCATTAATTTAAAAATAATTTTCCATTTAAAAAAAAGCATATAATAAATGTTATTCAATGCATGTCAAGTTGTGTTAGAAAATTCCCTGATTTCCTTGACATAAAACCAAAATTCCCTGTTTTCATCAAAACCCAGATTTCAGGATCACTGATTACACAACACTTTTTCAAATGACTTTCAAAATTCTAAGTTTGCATGGGCGTCATTTCATTTGAATATACTTAAATCTATTTATTTTTAAAGTAAAAAGATTTTCTCTATACCTAAAACTACCTGGTACCACTTCATTTGGCCAACAAGCCGTCTGTCATGTTTTTCTCTCCTCTTATGAAGTGAAAGATAAGGATTAATTTTAGAATATTTAATTTCATTCTATTGTTAATCAACAAATCGTTTTCATATGGCTTGATCAACAACTAGCCACTAAGGATCATTTACAATAACGTTTTACTTTTTCCATTAGCAATTTTCAACATGTCACTGCTTTTTGAGGTCATGTGAAAGAAACATGTAGCTTAGTTAACATTGGTTAATATTCCATCATCTAATTCCAAAGGCATTTTTTTGCTGAGGACTACTTTTATGGAGTTTCAGTTTATAGCTGTTAATTGTTCGGTTGTTAGTTGTTTCTTCTTTTTAAACCCCAATACGCGTTATTTTCATTGGCTGAAATGGAATGAAAGGAAGGAGATACAAGAAGCCAGGTGAAGATATAAAGACTCAGACTTATTACTATGGAAGCTTGCAACTAAGTTTTGAAAGAGGGAGGAGTCTCCCCAAGCAATAAAATGGCTGCCCTTCCCAGCTGAAGCCTCAGTTGTTTCTTTTTTGTTGTTTCTTTTTCGCACAAAGAAAACTCTTCTTTTTCCGAGCATGCTCAGATTGTTCTTCCTGCCAGAGACCTTCTGGGAGCTTGTTATTTCTTTTGAAATTATTTTATTTTGTGTGTGTGTGTGTGTTTTTATCTGGTTTTATTTTATTTTTCATCATTATCACTTTTATTTATTATTCAATACCTGCTCTTTCAATGGGTCAAATTGGAGACAGTATTTGTTCAAATCAATCATTTGCTTCTCTGAAAGAAGCTCAGAATACTAGAGAATTTCTCTCCAATCCCACTATTTACAGACATTCTTTCGCTGAAGTTTGGCCTTTGATTCTTTTGGCTTATGCTGATTTATTTTGCTTGTTCAATAATCTTGTGCATTCCATGTTATTGTAAAGTATCCTCTTTTCATCGCTTGTAACAATTTGTTTGAAAATGGAGCATTTAAATACACTTTTTTTTTTATTAGCATTGGATAATTTTAACTGAGCTTAATCCTATTTAGCTAATTTTCAAGTTTAATGCTTAAGATATAACCTTGAGAGAAATTTCAGCAATTTTTTGTAGCTTATATTAAGAAAAAGTCTGAGCTTTCCATCATACTTAAAATATGCTTCACTTTTGGATTAATCTGTGCTTTGTTATATTTATAAGCTCTAGGGTAAAAAAGTGTACAGACTAGGAGGTATTTTTGTTCAGCTTGCTGTGTTAGAAGTGGAATAAGGGTAAAAAGATTGTGAAAACTGAACAGAGGAAGATAATGGACGTGTTTATAGAGAAGGAGTAACTATTATTTTAACTTATGTCTTGGTTTTGCAAAACGAAGATTAAGAGGGAGTTTCTACACGTTGCTTGTGGGCATGTTTGTGACTGATAAGTCCAATGCTGGACACGGTTGCAGTAGTTGCAGCTAAAAGTCAGTCTTGGGCTTGATGTTATAACATTGCAGTACTTCTTCCTTTGCTTCTTATCTTCCACCTGCCGTTTTTGTCCCTTTCCCATTGCTACACAGCTTGAAAATGGCTGGTGGACATGAACGTCTCCCTCAGGCATGTGTAGTGGAGTTTTTAGGTGAAGTGAAAGTGTGGGCTGAACTGGCCCCACCCTTTACAGTCAGGATTCGACCTGTCATGGCCTAGCAAGCTGGGATGATGACAGTGAAGTCCCTGGGCCATAGGTTTGACAGAGTGTCCTTCTCTTAGCCAATGGCTAGGCAAAAATAAATTGTGGGGTCCAAGACTCCCAGGGTAATCGTGCTGTTGATCAAAAAGCTTCCTCCGCCATTTTGACAGGTCTTGTATATAATCCTGCAGGGTGACTAGCCACCCTTCTGGCAGAGTAACTCTGTCCGGGTACCGGTTTATTCGTCAATAATCCGTCTATGAAACAGGTAGTACTGGGTTACAAAATGCTAGGAGCGCTACTGGTACAACCGAAAAGTAAAATGTAAGGGAGATAATTATCGGAGTTATCGAACTTGGTGGCATTTTTCTCAACAATTTATTTGCTTATGATGAAGCCACAAAAAATGTCAATAACATGCCCAACTGGCGAAAAAGATTTTAAAAGCTTTATTTGGAGATTTTGAGTATATTGGTTGTTTCCTGCTTCATATTATTCACAAGTAATGCTTTCGTTTGATCACTATCAACTTGACAGTGAAGTAAATTTCCATATTTGCCTGTATGAATTAATTCAATAAGATGAAACAATAACAAGAAACAATATCTGCAATCTCACATCAACTGCTTTCATTTTCCCCTCTACACTTGCAAAACTTCCCACTTCAGATAAAGATGTACCTCTGTTCAATAGTGTTAAAATAGGTACCTCCACGAGATCGCTAAAAAAAGAGCATAGCATTATGAAAAAGACGCCAAACTTGACGAAAACAAAATTTTATCGTCTAAATGTTTATGTTATTATTAAGAGGAAAGATCAAAGTATTTTGGAGGTATTTTTTTCCATTTTTTAATCGTTCCTCGTATGTCCGAAATTTTCGTTAAAAACCTTGTTTTTTTTGAGTCAGCAAAATTGACCATTTTTTTGCCATTTTATAAAAAAACTGGAAATCTCACTTTGAAATTCTTTTAAATATCAATTATCATTTTTTCAGAAATTATAATGTTTATTTAAAATATTTTGAACAAAACTTAACTTAGCTTCTACACCGAAAAGATGTAATTTGAAAATAAAACAAAGCAGGTCATAAACTTTCACGTCACTTGACAGGTGATGAATGACATATTGACGGATTCCGTGAGGATAATTCCTTCTGCACAAGGAGAGGAGTGAAATTATTTACATTTAAGTGAACAAATTATTTACCTCATTATTTTTAAGGAAAACTTTCAGCGCTCTAATTTTTTTTTTTGTACTTAGCTTTTACCTTTACGTTTACAATGCTTTATGGAAAATATATTATAAAGAAATTAAAATAAGACCGTTAAGAGTGAGATTAAATTTCATAAGAAATTAATCTATAGGTGCCTTTCTTATGGAATTTTATCAGAAGTGTACATAAAATACTATAATTTTATGTACATTTATTACATTTTACTGTGTTACTTGTATTTCCATTCATTTTATTATTAATTTTGATATTTTATTTATGGAAAAATGACATAACTGAGATTAATATAAAAATAAGATCATATAAATTTCATAAGATGATACTGATACTTGTAGGTACCCTTCTCAGTTGAAATTGAAAAATCAAATTAACTTCTCCACACGTTTCTCAAATGATACAATTTACAACACGCTAAAAAAAATCTATCTCATAAGGAGACTTAGGAAACCAGATGCGGCTTTTAACTAATTTTATAATATTTTAAAAAATTAAATGTAAAAATCTATTACAATTAAGAAATAACAAATAATTGTTTTAAAAATTCATTTTTCATCAAAAAAATTTTTTGCTTTCAGAAAATGTTGTCCATATTCATAAAAGCAAATAAAAGCATTTGAAATTAAATAATATCTTTGTTTTATTGAGTTTTGTATGTTACAATTCAGAGCTGATTTTCAGGTAGAGGGGGTCCAATTAAAAACAAAAAAAAAATGATTTGCATTCCTCAAAGCCTTGTGCTTTTAACTATTGTAATCACTAAACCTGATGTGATCGAATTTCTAGCATTTTCATAAAATTAGTTGGGGGGAAATAAATATTAAAAAAATATTTCTACCATGAATTTTATAAAAAAGCCTATTTATAATAATTTTGATCATCTGTGAATAGTTCCTGAAAGTTTCATTAACATCTAACAATTATTTTTATTTTTGCAAGATTTTTCAAATTAATGTGTGTCATATCAAAAAAACGTGCTAAAAATTGTCTGTTATTTTACTAGTTCCGGTGATACAAAGAGAAACAAGGTTTTTTTTGTTTTTTTTTAATCAAAATTTAGAATGTTCTAAAAAGAAGGAAAATTTTTTAAAAATAATTAAAAAAAAAAAAACTTTGTTCTTTCCTCTTTATAATAACATAAGCATTTAGACGATAAAATTTTCTTTTCGGCAAGGTTGGCGTCTTTTTCATCAAGCTATGCTCTTTTTTTAGTGATTTCGTGGAGGTACCTATGTTAAAACATGCTTTTTTTTTTAAAATCATTTCAATCCAACCAAGGTGATAAAAGCCTCTGAAATGCAATCAGTTACTGACAGTAGAAGAAACAGAGTGGACAATAAAAGGACAGAATTCAAAGAGACAGAAGATGATGGATGCATTTAAATTTAAAGAAAAGCAAGAAGCCAGAAGAGAGAAGAAACTATTAGCATATAACATTATAATAATAATATTATGGTTACAACTAGTAATTTCAACTGTAAAATGATGAGACCTAACTGCCAATCTAGTACTAGTCTTAAATCTTGAAGTTAATGTATCAAAGAGGAAAAGTTCATGAGAACAATTACCATGAAAGTATTTATAGAAAAGGAACACGGACGTTATGTTATGATGATGGGAAAGTGACTGAAGCCAAGATGCCAGGTTAGGAACAATAACATTGATAACAGATTGTTCTTTGGATTTTGTCGAAAATCTCTGGATACATAGCAGAAGCACCAGACCAGATGTGGCAGCAATATTCAAAGCAAGGATGAATGGGAGACTTAAGGTGCAAGATAGATTCGGTTGAGAAAAATTGTCTAGCACTAAAGAGCAAACCAACTTTCTAAGCAGCAGACCCAACAATTAATTTAATATAATCATTCCATTTCATATCAGTATAAAATACGAGACGAAGATGGTGCAATGAAGTGCTCCACTGGATATCAGCATTGGCAAGAGAGGTTCACTAAGGTGAGTAAAAGACAGCAGTTTCATTTTGAAGCTGTTAAACTTAAGTCATTTATTACCCAAGTTAACAACAGATTGAAGGTCATTTTTTAGATCAGCTACTGATCTGATTTCATTGAATTTAATAGCTTTACTATTAAAACAGGAGTAAATCGTCATATCATCAGCATAGATATCAAATTGGAAACTCATGACATTGGCAAAGCTATTGATTAAAAGAAAAAACAAAGTAGAAGCCTGGGGGATACCTGCAATAATGTAAAAAGATCTAGAAGAGTGGCAGTTCAAGACAGCATTCATTATGTGATTTAATAAGAATGAAGGAATCAAATCTAAAAACTGGCCAGGAATCCTTCAACTTGGGAAGAAGACCAGTATGCCAAACCCTGTCAAATGCCTTTGAGATAACCTGAAGCAACAATCTTAGCTTTGTTGTTCTTATCTAATGCTTGATAGATTCTTTCAGCAATAACTCTCAGCACATTGGTGGTTGCTCTAGAGAAGTGAAAGCCATATTGTTTATTTAAAGGAAGACCCTGTGCAGTGAGATGCTTATCCAATTTTGAGTTGATTAGCACCTCTAGTACTTTCCCCAAAATACAGGAACTACAGAAAAGGATTTCCAACAAGCAGAAAAGATCAAATCTCAATGCAATATACCATTTTCAAGAAGAATCGCAAAATAGCAAACCTAATACTCTTACTATATAATATGCTAAATGCATTTATATTGTTTATTTTTTTTTACCTACAACTTTTAATATTACCATGGCAAAGGAAATAACTAGCAATGTCATTATTATTATTATTGTGTATCAAACCCTGGATTTCGGGTCAGCATTATGGCAAGGGTTAATTCTCTTTAGCCAAGTTTCAAATCTTGAAATCAGTTGTCTTAGTGAAGAAATTACTTTTGCTATTTACGAAACAAAACAATGAATATTGCTGATTTTCTTCTAGTACTGGTTGAAAATTAATTGTTTTCACAGCTCAAATATTTTATATTTGATTTCATGAAAAAGTATTTAAAGTAAAATTTTTGTAAAGATTTCTTCTCAAATTGAAATCTAAGTAAAAATTAAGGATTGTAATTAATGATCACAAACGATGAAAGTAAAGTTGAATAGAAACACATACCTTTGAAGCACTGGCTAAATATCGGCTTTCAGGATCTCTAAAAAGAAAAGAGAGAAAAAAAAAGATTCTGTAAATTTGATGTGTGTCCTGATCATTTTGAGATTTGTAAGCATGGCTATCCTGAAGAAGTACTATCTGTAATCCATGAAGTGCCATTATCATTGAAAGATTTATTTGGATAATTTATTACATTTGAAAGCATAGAATATTCAATAATCCAAGATCAAATTATCAATAATCGTAATAAATGCCTGAAAAAAAACTTTTTTGAACTAAGCTAAGTAGCAAACATGGATGAAGGTACACTAGAATTCAATGTACCACCCTAGAATTCTTTTCTTAATATTCCCTGTTGAATGGGGTTGTGCATCTTCTTACCAAATATTAAAAATTTTATAAATTTTTAATAAATACATGAAAAGAAACTCCTTTTAAATTAGGTCAAGTAGGGAACATGGACGAAATTCAAGTCACATTCAATGTATTAATCCAATAATTTTTTCCTTGATGTTTCTTGAAAACCTGAAATGTATAATATGACACCAAATTCTGTAATTTGGAGAAGAGCCATTATCATTTCAGGAATTATTCAGACGATTAATCTCGTCATTTCTGTTGCTTGAATAAAATGAGGCATTGGAATAAACGGGGTGGTGGTAGGGGCAAAATCTAATAAGGTGGCACTGGAAAAATCCGAGGAGCTTTTAAAGTCTAGACTTTAATTTATTTGAGTGAAGGAATGGTACATATACATACAGCAAATTATTTAATGAGGGTTAAAAACAACTTCCTTCCTTATCAAAATAATTAAATCTTACAAAGTATGTTTCTAATGTCCTTCAATATTTTTTTAATAATTTCACCCCAAGCAAGGTAATAAAGTCACTAAGACACAAGAGGTTACTGAGTGAAAGAATATGATAAAAAGAAAACATTATTAAGGAGAGAGAACAATAAAAGAAATGGAATTAAGAAGATCCTGGCAAGAAGAATTATCTAGCAGGACACAGTGAACTGACTTTCTTAGTAGCAGACCCAGCAATTGGTTCATATCAGTGGAAGCTGTTCTCTAAAATGATTAAGACAATTTGTTATTCTTTTCTTCATAGATCACTGTGTTGTATGTAACCATGAACTGTTTGCATGAATCATATAAAAAAATTTAAATCTTGTCAAGCTTTTCAAATATTCTTTTCTCAGCTATATCTTTAAAAATTATTTTTAAAATAATAAAGAAAGATGGCATGTTACACAATTAAAATTATTTTGATTTGCTATGATTCAAATTTTTCAAATTGAATGAACTATAATTTGAATAAAGTTTGAGAATCTGTATCAAATCAGTTTCAAAATTCTCACCTCCTGGATGATATAATCAAGAAGTGACCTTGTTTGGTGAGATTTGAACCCAGGTCTCATAGTTGGAATATGAATGTTCTAACCACTTGGCCATACACCCAATTCTGTTTCTGAGCTGCAGCTATACACTGTGAAATTCTTACAGGCCCTGCACAAAAGTCAAAAATTAAACTCTCCACTTACAGATGTAAAGGTTTCCAGACTAAGCATGTAATCCACTGTTTGTGACCAGACAATGTGCGCCCAATTTGCTTTCCTGTTTCTGGGTCCCATATGATAACCTGGAAATGAAAATTCAAAATGTTTACAAGCACTTCTATTCAGCAATAAAAACAGTGTCAGCGTGAAGGTATTCAACACCCTAGGCCAGCCTTACAACATATGCACTTTTCTTTCCATCCAAGAAGTTTTGATAAGAATAGATTATTCAGTCGACTGCAGTATTTCAATTGTTGCACACTAAACACCTCCTTCTACAAAGGTTTTACTTTGCTATATAGTTTTAGGAATTCTAGGAGATTGCCTAGCATATATTCCTCTGTCTAGATAGAAGTAAAATCTTGGTAGCAAAATTTTTTTATTCACAAACTATTAATACCCCAAGAAAAAATACATGATATTTTCCAAAATAATCCAAGAAGAGGAATCTTTCTATTTCTTGTACATGGGAATTAAATACTCTAAGATTCCACAGTTAGTTGTAATATTCAGATCAGTAATTATGGAATGAGTCAGGGCTTAAGATTAATGCCATTCTCAGGATAACAGAACATTACTTTGGGTTTGGTTAGGTTTTCTTAGAACAATGGGACAATAAATTTTGGACAAATTTTAACCTTTATGCTCACAAATAAATTGTGTGTCAAAAAGACTATTTCCTTGAAACTCCTATTATTGACTCCCTGGGCAATGTTTATTTACAAAATTGTAAAAATATGCGAACCAAGTTCAATGCAATATTTATTATTTATTTTTTAAAATTTATTTACTATTTTATAAAGAAATAAATTTGAAGATAAATCTTTTTATTCAAAAATTTGTAAAAACAAAATTATTGAACTATGTAAATCAACAACACAATATTTGCTGTAAAAATTACAGACATTCTGTAATTATACACAAGGAAAACTTTGTTCACTTAATAAATAGGGAGATACATGCCCAAAATATTTAGTGTTTGTGGTCCCACCTAAAATCGAAATCAATTCAGAGGATCAGATGGTTTTAACCTAGTGAATTTAAGTAGCAAGAGTAAATGAAAGAAGTACCTGGAAAATGCAATTTTCTTGTTCACAGACATTTTTATAAATATACCAATAAAGAATTTCTTTTCAAATTTATTTCTTTATAAAATGATAAATAGTAAATATTTCATTATAGTTGGTTCACATATTTTTATAATCTTGTAAATATAAAATTATTCTTAAATAAGCAATCTAATAAATGAATAGTGTTTAACATGTTTGTTGTCAATTCTCAGGAATAACAAAATGTATAAATCCACTTTCATATGTTTGGGTTTTAGTAAAAATCTAATTATCAGTTTTTAAAACAATAAACATTGCTGAGGGAGTCAAAAGTGTATACAGTAATAGCAGTGTTAAGGGAATAAATGTTCTTTTGACACACCGTTTTTTTGCAGGCACAAATGTTAAACATTGTCAACAGAAGAAGATGCAGACAACATCACTGAGTGGACTGGAAGATCATTTATAGAGACTCAGACATTGGCATGCGATTGAAACACACAGACAATCACTAAGAATCTCTAACATTTATATGCAATAACCATAAGATCACACTCTAGGCATTTATTTTCTATATAAAGAATATTAATGCATTCCAATTATACACAATCAAAAACGTTTTTTAAAGTCTTCAGCAACAAATTTTCATTTCTTCCCTTGCACTGTGTCTCTATATATATATATATATATATATATATATATATCATCTTCATTATTTCTTAAATCCTCCCTTACATTTTCAATTTAGTCTGTAGCAAACAAAAAGCAGAAATACCTCCCACATTTAAAACTGTCACCTGTGTGGTGCTAGTGAACTTAGGAAAGTGGCAATGGTGTCTTCATCCAGTTAATATCCTACTATTATGGAGGAGATATCTCTTGGAGGTATTTCTACCACACCCTATATAAATGTTGATTGTTAATAGTTCACTTAAGAAAATCAACAGAAAAATATATAAATTTTCTTGCTTTGTTTATTAAAGCAAAATTTATCCTTTTGCAAACACTATATTACTCTAAGTTGCATTTTAATTTTTGCTCCCGTCGATGTGCACTGAAAGTTAGGAGAGGGCCTGTTGCATGCTCACAAAGTAACAGGATGAAAAACAAATGCCACATTGAGAAATGCTGTTTCCTGTATTATATGTAGATGTTTTATTCAGGGCTTTGCCCTCTTGTCTGACACTTTGGATAACTTCTATGTCAATTTCATAGATCAGTTTTTCTCACTACAATCTACACATCCTGATATGTGGCTGGCAATAAGAATGGGTGGAAATGGAACCATGCAACAGACAAGCCTGTCTTCTGCCAAGAGTGGATCAGAACTGACTCCTTGATCCCAAGCATGACTGTTCATACAGACCAGCAACTGGATACACCTTAGGTCCGGTTTTGTTGCTGCTTGGTCTCCAACAACCCCTTATCCACTCCTTTACTCCTCTGTTCCCCTTCAATCAAAGTTGTTGTCACTTAGAAAATTTCAAAGAACCATTCACTAGTCATAAAACAGATGAAGATAAAAATCATATCTTTCTCGTTTACATGGATATCCATACAGTTAAACTTTCAATTAGAGCCTAATGTTTTTCACTTTGAGAAATCTTCGAAGTGCCACGTCCTTTCAGGACGTGGTTGATCATGGCTTTCCACAATTGTCATTTGTAGCACTTAGTAATGTTTGTTGTTTTGCTATCACTCCTAATCCCTCTTCTGCTAACCATTTACTGAAGCTCATTAGGCAGGTTATACACTGGTTTCCTCTGTAACTCTAGTCTTCAAACATGTCTGGTGAGAGACAAATTTTTCAAGCCTTCATGATGTGTGCTAGAATTTTCAACTGCCTTTTTCTGATTCTAAATAGAAGTGTCCTTTTTGTTTCCATTTTCTCTAAAACTTCCTTATTTCTCACATGTTCAGTTTATGGTATTCTCAGCATCTTTCTGTAGAAGCACATTCTGTTGCTTCAAGCCTTCTTCATCTGTGAGGAGATTGTCCAGCATTCAGCGTCATATAACAGGACTGATATTGCATATAGATAATACAAATATCTAAATTAAAATCATTCATGTTTCCTTTGTTTCATTCATCAGATTAAAAAGAAATGCTTTATTTTTTTTATTTCTGTTCATGCTCCAATTATTATAAGCCCACCATTATTAGGGAGAAGTATGAAATTACCATATTTGACGGCATATAAGACTCAGGGGTGTATAAGATACACCCCAATTTCAGCAGAGCAAATCAAGAAAAAATTAGTAATTAGTAAAATTAGTAAACCTACATATGGCGTATAAGATGCAGGGGAATTTTAAAAGATATTTTTAGTAAAAAAAATAGTGCGCCTTATATGTTGTCAAATACGGTAGTTACTTTTAGAATATAATCATCATTAGTTCCATGACCAGGTTTGGTGGTTGCTCTCATGCAGCAAATGGGTAGCTATAATATACAGATATACATAGTCTTTAAAATGCTGTGTCCCTTCAGAACTTAGTTGATCATGATTCTGTATGGATTCTTTTTCCTTATCTGTAAATTGCCATGACTTCTTGGGAAAGACAGTGGAGTCCTTTCTCGTTGCCTTCTCTACGGTTTAGAATTCAGAGTTTGCGTTCTCCTAGACTGCTTGCAACTCAGGGAAGTTTAGGCGTTGAAGAACATTTTGGGGAATACTTACTTTATTAATTTTTGACTCCTACTGTTTTACTTAAGAAAAAAAAATGACAGAGCTTAGCTTAATATGACACAAAGCCATAAAGAAGCTAATAAGAAAAGGTTTTAAATTCTACAAAATAAACAAAATAAAAAAAAAAAAAAAAGACAATAAAATTTTCTTTTTTTTTAAATTTAAATTTTTTTTAAATTACCTCACTTTTTTTACAGCCAGATGCCAACTTCATCCCATTTGGTGACCATTCGATGCACAGAATCCAGTGTTTATGTGCTAAAAATACAAAGACATTTTTTAGTAGGTATCCTAAGACTTTGAATTATTTAAGAAAAAAAACCAAAAAAAAAACCACAAGCATTTGGTGACATAGCAAGTTCAATTTCAATCCCTGGGCTGGGCAGTGCAGACCTAGACTTAGTGAAAACAAGAAAAGCAATAACTGAGAAATAGTAATGAGAACAAGACGAGTTATCCCCAGACATGGACAGCAGAATAATCCGCACTTATTTTTTTCAATAACCTCATTCAGTAACCCTCTACCTTGGGTTGCTCTTGGGCATTCTATTAAGTGAAGGTGAATATTTAGTTAAGAAACATAAATAACAAGACAGTTTTTACCTAGACATGGACAGTGTAACAAAAACAATCTACCTCCATAGATTAAATAAAGAGTTTCATTTGAAATTCCCTGAAGGTTACCTGGATCAACAAGCACCTGATGAAGACTGGAGGGCATAACAGCTGAAACATTGTGATTATAACAACAAAGATGAGACTGCCTAAATGCTTTTGAACTCTGCCAAATCTCTCAGAATTAATCAATATTTTCAACGTGTAGTGGATGGAGCAATTGCTGGAAGGTCTATCTATGAAATTCTAGAATTGGGATGCTGAAAATAACATCAATCAGTTAAGTGACAAATTTTATATTTGTATTAATCCTATTTTTTTTTCTTTTAAGCATTTCACTCCAAGCAAGGCGGGAGTGCTACTAGCACGCAAGGGGTTATATAGAGTGGAAGCAAGAGTAAAGAGGCTTGATAGAGGAAAGGATGAAGAGAAGGATGGGGAATTAGATAAAAGCATCTGAAGATGTTGATTCACATGGCATTTGAATAGTTGAATATTATAGCTATCAGGGAAGCAAGTAAGAGGAAGGGAGTTCCACAGACAGGAAGTGCGAGAAGCTATTGGAGTAGAAGAGACGGCAACATTTAACAGTTTCGACAGTGAAAGGGTGGGACCGAGATGCTGACCTAGTAACACACTTAAATTCATGCAGTTTCGGAACCAACAAAAGTAGCTCATCGGCGCAGTTACAGTGAAAGTATTTGTAGAAAAGACAGAGGGAAGCAATAACACATCTGTGAGAAAGTGACTGTAGGTAAGATGCCAGACCAGGACCTATATATATATATATATATATATATATATATACAGACAACACAGTGATGATAGCCTGTTATTGTTTACATGGATGATTTCCAAACAACAATAAACACGTGCATATAAGATGCTAGAAGCGAAAATCACACCATAGCTCATGACGACACACATGACCAAGCAAGAGTGAAAACGAGAAGCATTAAGTATGGGAAGCCGTTGGTATAAACCAATGGCTTCTGTATACTAGATATATATCCATATATTGCTTAATATATTGTACAGTAATTATCATCTTTGATAATGGCTTATGTAAGCCGAAAGCTTAGATTGGATTAAAAACTATGTATCAATATTGTGATTTTCTTTCTTTGTTTAATGATAATGTTATTAAGCTTATCAGACAATATGAAAAGAATTTACATAAAATAAATAGACAACACTTGTCTATATTATTTAATGAAACATGTATGAATGAAAAAATGCTGCCTAAATACACACAATATATATATATATATATATATATATATATATATATATATATAGAGAGAGAGATATGTATTTGTGGTGGAGTAAAATACCTTCAAAAACAGTATGTAAAATCATTAAAAAATTTGATTTTAAAAAAATACCAGTGTTCACCCAAAACAAGGCTCAAGAAACATCTAAGGATGAAGATGAGTGAATGACGTTGTCGTAAGGAGAGTATGAAAGAAGTGCATATTATGAGGATATGTAGGATAGATAATGGTTGATGCCAGACTTCAAGTTAAGATCATAATGATCAGGGAAGCATCTTCTCGGGAGTCTGTTTCACAAAGTAAAAATTCTGGGGAAGAAGCCACCTTAGTGGACCTTCCTTTTTATTAGTGGAATGAAAAAGAGTTGAACTTGTGTACATGGTATGGTGGGTCCAAGCTGTAAAGGTCTGAACTAGTATAATTCTGAAATGTAGTCCAACAGTGTTATTGTGCTCCCTGTATTTGTTGCCATTTCCCCAAAAATAAATAAACAGAAGGTTGTATAAACAGTTTGGAACTCTATCAAATAAGGATTGAGCAGCTTCAACTCATAAGGCAACAATACTCTATTTTGGGTCTAATCTTGATAGAGCATGGCAGGAGGAGTCAGTTACTTTCTGGAACAGTACAAAGAACTGACCATTTTTCCAGCATCTTTGTTATTCCTTTGCATTGGTGGAAGAAGTGCCAATGAAGAGAACAGATAACCTCATGGCAACAGTTGACCAAACCTGCATGTCACATACTTTTATACTGTCTTAAAAGTGAAAAACTAAGGTTTCGGAAAATAACTTTTTTCTTTTCATAATTAAGAAATCTCTCAGAGGTGAAACAAGACATGTCTTGTCGCGACAGCATCCTTTGGCTAAAAAAAAAAAAAAAAAAAAAAAATGGAAAAGGGATCTGGTTCTACCTCTATTCTGATTGGCTGACTAGTTCATACAGCCCCTAGTCAATAAAAAGAATGCCTTGTTTCAATATTCTGACTGCAGGTAGTAAATCTTTTGATTTGACCTGTGGTGACACTGCAAAACTGATTTTACTCCTGAGCTCAGGGCAATCTGTTTATTATCAGACTGGACCGAGATAGTTTGCAAAGTTCTAAATTCAAGACTTTATTTGAAAAAAAAAAAAAAAAAAAAAAAAAAAAAAAAAAAAAAGGGGGGATTTAAAAAGGAGGGAAAAAGCCTTACCTTTCCCTACAAACTGTGGAGTTTCTGTATTGACATCCCAAAAGCGAACAGTTGTATCACCAGAACCACTTGCTAAATACCTGAAGAAGCAGAAAGACATTTTTTTATGGCAGGTTGTTTTTACGACATATCAACACTTGTTGGTTATTTAAGGTCAAATATAAGTCTTATGAGTCAAAACTCATAATTAATAGTTTTAGTATTCAGTCAGTTCACTGCCATACATCATACATGCTTGAGTGATCATGTCTCTTTTGATTCATTGACTGACTCGTCAGAAGATTTTTCCACAATAGGAGGTTGTCATTTCTTTCTGCAATAGACTTGTTGCCAACCAAAGCTGTAGGACCCATGGCAGAACAGACTGGGTGGAACTGTGTATATGGAAGGAGGGAGGGGGAGATATAAAGGTAAACATCAGTTACAATTATATACCAAGGGAAAACACTGAGGATGTGGGATTACTGAAGCTTTAAATTTTATATTTACACATTTTAATTTTTCCTGTCGGGACACAGAGTCTAGCCAATCTAATGCAGCTTTCCTATGCTTTTGTCTTTATCATTTTTAAGTCTTTCACTTTGCGGTGATAGAATATCTGCCAAGAAAGGTGAAATGTTGTCAGAACCTAGGTGCAAATTTACCACAAATGATTTAGCCATCAGCGCACTTTCTATACATTTTCGCTTTCTTCTTTAATTAAATCAGCAATTTTAAATCAAAATTATGGCCAGATCAGTGCTTTTTATTATGTAAGATTTTACATTATTTTTTTCCCCAATTTAAAAAATAGATTTTAATTATCAAAATACAAACAATATTTGTAAAACAGCGGTTATACTTGAGTCTACAGGGAAAAATTGGCCATGTCCATAGGCAAGCATTGGCCAGGTCTACGCTAGAGTCTATAGGCAAGCATTGGCCAGGTTTATGCTAGAGTCTATAGGCAAGCATTGGCCAGGTTTATGCTTGTGTCTATACGTAAAAATTGAACAGGTTTAAACTTGAGTCTATAGGTAAGCATCGGTCACGTCTATATTTGAGCCTATAGATGATAAAATGGCAGATATGAAAAATCCGAACAATTTATGTAAAATGGAATTTGTGAAAATTAATTGCGTCTATAGGTAAACATTGATCAGGTTTTATATTTGAGTCAATAGGCAAACACTGCTTAGTCCATACTAGTATATATAAGTAAACATTAGTTGGATTTATATTTGAGTCCATAGGTCTGGGATTTCTAAAGTGGGTGGTGGCAATATGGGGGTGCAGTTAAGAAAAAAGAGGTGGTAGAGGTAGCATTAGTCTTAATTTGTTATTTATTTTACATCATATTTAGTAGAGTAGGGTTTTAATGCAGTTACCCAGTGTTTGTCCAACTGAGAAAAAAAGACTGAAACATTTACTTCCAGCCTGACGTTAAAAAGTTGATATTCCTTCACCAAGTACATCCATCCGTTAAATCTGTAAATTTGCCCTTTCATGGTGGTAATGGTTTACTTGTTTCTTGTGAAGTGCATCAACATGTTTAAAGTGTTGGATGAGTGACCGTTTTGAAATTGTAATATACTCAATAACAAGTATCTTTATAAAAGTGTGGAAGGAGGTGCTAGAGAGGTGGCCTGAGAAAATGTTTGTGCTATAGGTAAATATTGGTCAGGTATATACTAGAACAATGGTCGGCAAACTATGGCCAATGGGTCGCATGCGGCCCGCCAAATAGTAAATTTGAAAGAGAATGTTAAAGATCAGCTTATAAACAGATATTTATATATGGGAATATAAACATATATTGGCTTATATAGTTTGCCCTCCACCTCTTCCATTTTAATAGAGTCTCCTGTAAAAAATAGGGATGCAACTTCACCACACCAGGTCTGCTGTAGTTTCTATAACAAGTATATTTTTATGGGGTAGAGTTACTAGCTCCATGACCAAGTAATTTTAAATTCAGAGTTGACTTTCTCTTAGAGTAGTAACCAACCAAGGCTAGAAGAACCAGTTTATCTTGTTATTTAACCTATAGAGAGGGAGAGATGGATTCATGCCTTTCCCAAGGCTATTTTTGCACAAGTGAATGCATGTCAATTCTATTTTCCATGCTGATAACTGCTATGCTATAGGCACATCAAATATATTTTCTAAGAAACTTAAAATAAAAAAAAAACTGTGTTTATATAATTTGAAAGATGATCAGTTTAAATATTGCTGCTTTGATCAAAGCAAACTTTTATCCTTCAATCTTTTGCAACTGACTCAGTATTTTTCCAACATCAAGTTTATGTAAGTATTTTTGAATGCAGTCATAGTTAGCTGAATTAAATGCCCCATTTTTATTTTTTATTTTTATTTATTTATATACTAGCAGCATGGCCCGGCGTTGCCCATGCTTGATTCAAAAATCGTACGACTCATACAGCAATCGCTATCACTTGACTTAAAATATTTTTGCCCTTCCTTGCCTTTAAAGGAGTGCCCTTTGCCGCGCTGATGTTGCTACATGCCTTACTTCTTGCCTATCTTACACTGTGAATTTTTTTTCTAAGCTCTATACTAAACATTAAATCTGTTACGAAAAAAGAACTAAACGAAATGAACACAAAACGATCAGCTTTGAAAAAGGACTCGTAACTGGAAAAACCAAATGAAAAAAGAATGTTAACAACAAATACTTTTTCACACCCAACCCAGTTCTGCGGAATCAGAATCAATGTTGAGTTTAAGCAAGCGAATGAGCCAATTGGAGTAAAGTGCCATGCAGATTTAAATTTTTCCCACTTGTGACGAATGTAGCTATTTATTTTTTTTGCATGCTAGCATGCTAGTTAACATTCATGGCAGTCAGCTGTTGGCTCTCACGCTGGCCAATAGAATCTTCCTGCCTATTCATGGCAGCCAGCTATAGGCTTTCACTCTGGCCAGTACAAAATGGCCGCAAACTACATGAAAACTGCTGTAGAAGCATGAAAAAATCGATTATTTCCACTATCGATGGGAGTTGGGAAATGCAAAGTCAGTCTTGGCCTTTCCGCTAACTTGGAGCATGTGCATGTAAATTTTGGTGCAAATCCGTCGAAAATTGTGTCCGTGCATTCGTTACACACACACACACACACACACATCCTGCCTTTTATAGATAGAGATTTTTTGCAATGCTGAGATACAGAGGCTTTGGGCATCATATTTTTTTATCACTGAAAGAAAACTAAAAAGATTTCCTAAAAAAACTGACCTTCCATCACGACTGAAGGACACAGAAAGAACAGCTTCTGTGTGACCCACAAGGGTACTTGTACATCGGGTCACAGCTCGCACTCGAAACACGGCCAAGGGTTGGTACACAATATCCACAACGTGTTCTGTGTCATGAATGTCTTTTTGACTTAATGCTTTCTCAACGGTCTCGGTAATTTCTGAATCCTTTATGAAAAATGCATAAGGTGTGGTCTCTTCCTAGAAAACAAAACCAACAAAAAAAAGTGGTGAAGGATGATAACAACAAGATTTAACAGACAAATGGTAATGATAATATTAGCAGTTTCCTTATAAGGAATCATTCAGTATTAACTGAGTGAGCAGCAAGAGTTGGTTGAAATTTACAAAATGTTTCTCTTAAAACAATTCTTCAGGAAAATAGGTTTCTCAAGTCCAGTAGTTTGAGTTTCAGGTGATATGCATTTCAGCCGTTGCTGATGTTGAAGTCCTCTAGTGATGTGGTTTCTGTTATTTGATGCAGTTCTTTGTTTGTGATTGTGTAGCACCAGTCTATAATGTTTGAAGGATGTTTTACACCAAAACCCATAGGCTTCACTCAGTCAAAACCATTTTTAACCATTGATCTTAGAAAGCAATTGTAAACAGCTGACAGTTTAGATATTTTTCAATGGGTTTGTTGTCATGCATGACATCCATATGAAAAATTCCATTTTTTTTCTCTTGAGATGCATTGCAATTCTTAAGTTGTTCTTGAGACGTATAAAATGTCGACTGATTTTTCTGTAAATTCCCTTCTATTTTGTGCCACAGTTTCCTTTCCTCCAAACTCGCCAGTTTTCAGTTTGAGAAGTCTGACAGAAAATCCTTGGCCTTGAGTTCAAAATCCTTTTTAAACTTCAAGCACTATTCTCAACACATGCTTGCCCCTACTGCACTATCACTGCAAATTTCAGTGATCCCCCCCCCAGATTTTGCATGAACCCTAAACAATGCATATTTGATATTCAGCTATGGTTTTCAGCAAATTAAACTAAAATTATTACTTTTCCCAAAAAAAAATTTATCAAAGAGTATACACATCCAAGAATTTAAGAGATAAGTAAACTTTAAAGATATTGTAAGCTTTCTTTAACATAAAGTAAAAAGAAATTTTGCATCAACCTAATTCTTCATCTCAGAATCTTGGACTTAATTGTATTTAGATATACAGAATGTAATTATATACTACATTGCTATGAATTATGAATCAACCAACCAAGGCCGAAGCAATGTTGAATGGTAGATAACTGTGTTAGGAATTAGTTTATCATCTCCTATATCCAACAGTGTATCGTTTATAGTGATTTCCAGTTTAATTTGGAAAACTTTCAGACAGAAATTGGCTTCCTCAAGTTCCATCATCTTCAGCAATCTTTTAACCAGGAATATCAACCATTAATTTTTGCAGCGCATTATTACAGGTGATGAAAAATGAGTTTTGATGTCAAAAGAAAATGAAAAATACAGTGGTTATCACAAAATGAGAAACCAGTGGTCATATCAAAAGCCGGACACCATCCGCTGAAGTTTTTAATTTGTGTATCTGGTGGAATATGAACTGCGTCATACATTACAAATTAGTGGAACATCACTGGAAACTTTTAATGTTAGTAATGCTGTTGGTTTAATGAAGCAGTAAATTATAAGAGCCTTACTTTGCTAAATAGAAAAAAAAGGGTCCTTCTCCAGCATAACAAAGGACATACTCTTCAAAAGAAATCCAAGAAAAAATAAGGTTGTTAAGATAGGTTTTTCCACATGCTCCATACTCATCAAATTTAGCACTTACAGATTTTCATTTGTTTTGATCATGACAACATTTCATAAGTGGCAGAATGTTCAGAAAAAAAAAAAAAAAGTTGTACATAGGTTTTAAATGGAACAACATCACATACAAGCTCTACAATCGTTTGCCATGTGGCCTTTCAACAAAATACTTAGTTAACATCATTGCTTAGAAAAAAACATAAACTGTTTTTCATATCAAAGTGTGTTGAATGATTCACCTTAAACATTTCTTGCAAATTCCTGTGTTGTCTTTGCCACACAGGCATTCTTCCAGTTAATCTGAAGTCGTGAACTATAGCAAACGCCTGTCTTTATCTATGTACCGTGTATATTATGGGATTGGCATAGAAACTGTTCTACATTTTTCTATTGTAGAAGCAAACAATTGATTCAAACAGACACTATTCGCAAATAGAAAAAATGAAGGTAGCAATCAAAATGAAAATAAAAACATGTCCTGAGTTCAATCAGTTATGTGTTATGCGTGATACACGTTAAGGCGATCATGTATCTTTTGATACTAGAAAGATGTTTTTTCCCCGCAGTAGGTTGCCATTTCTTTCTACGGTAGACCAGTTGCCATCTAAGACTATAGAAACTAGGTCTACCCTGCTATTTACCCATAGCTAGGGGGAGAAGAAGAGGATTAATACATTTTCCAATGTTATTAGCACATAAGTGAATGTAATAGCTTTGAGTGGAATTCAAACTCGGCTCTCCGATTCCTCAACCCTAGCCGCTATCCATTACTCCACAGTGCCCTGAATTTATTAATTGAAATCTGAAAAGTGACATTCATTTTGGGTTACTGGAACATGGAAGGAACATCACAGATTGATGTTTATGTTTATTGCCATCAACTTCATCGGGCAAACAAAGCATTGTGTCCAAAGTGTCCTACTTTGGTAAAGAGAAAAGGTTTTATTCTCCAACATGATAATGCAAAGACCCACTCTAGAAAACAAACCCAAGAAAAAAATAAGATCCTTAGAACAAGCTCCACAATCGTTTGCCATGTGGCCTCTTCTTCCACATCCTCCACTCTCACCAGATTAGGCACCTCCTGATTTTTTATTTTTTTCAGTCACCAGGACATTCCATAATTGGCACAATGTTCAGAAACAAAGAAGGAATCGAAAACCATCTTTAGAAAAAAAATCCAGATTTTTTAGACGTGAAATCAAAACTTTGTCTTCCTGCTAGGCAGCAGTTGTTGAAAATGAAGGTGATTGCATTTTTCCAAAATAAGTTTTGAATAAATTTAACTTACATTTCATTTTATATTCTTTCTGGTAAAACACATTCTGATCTGAACACCATAATATTTACAGGCTAGGAATTTTAATACGGAAACATTGGTCAAATCATAGCATCTTACCCTATTAATTACACAAAATTGAATCAATTTTTTGCATGAGGAGAAAATTTCCTTCTCCCAACATCTGTCTTTTGAGAATGTACTAATGGATTAATGGCAAGCAGTCTAGAAAAATGGAAATAGCAAGCAGGGTTCAAATTCTGTGACAGTCTGTTCACTTTGCATTATTACATTTCGGAAAGACATGAATCCATCTTTTTTTATCCTGATCTCTGGGTAAAATAGCAAGGATGAATAAACTCTCTAGTCTTGGCTGACATCCAGTCTAAGAGAAAGACAGCTATGAATTCAAAACTGAGAGGTTAAGCATTAGGCTAGCAACTTCACCTAGTAAACACAACTTGCAACTCTGACTGCAACAAAATCAGTACAGTTGTGGAAACTATGCTCTATAAGGCATCTAGAATAAACATCTATCTTTTACTTACCGGTTGCAATATAGCATTGCAGATCAGTTGGAGTTTATCAGTTGTTAGGTCCACAGGTAAATCAAATGGCGTTCCGGCACATTCTCCTGTTTCACTTTTAAACTGTGCCAAAATTCTACTTCCATTTTCATCCCTGAAACATAAAAAAAAGACAAGTTAACATCTACTGTGACTGCAAATAACAAAGTAGAGATACTTGATCCTGAAGATTCCAACCCTGTGACAGAAACTTCCTGACTGCATTAAAAAGGAGTGGTTGTGGGAACTGAGCACTTTTTGTCATTGTTATGGGCACTCCACATTGAGGAAGATGAGCAAATAAATCATTATTTGTGAAAATTTCTCCGATTTAACCATTAGAGAAGACAATATTTATTTGTACAGAGATTGTTTTTGAAGCGTAAATCAAAATCAAAAAAAAATATATAACTTTTGTAATAATTGATTGAATTAATCAAGAATTATTCCCATACTATATAGTGATTTTCAAGACTGAAAGTATGGAACACTGGGTGAGGATAAATGATTTTCTAAGCTTAGCTTAGATGTGACACAAGGCCAAAAATATTGGGCACTAAGTAAGGATCGAACTCGATATTCAGTTGTAATTAATCTTGTGAGACAAGCTTGTTAACCATTACACCACATCGACTACAAATTATCTTCTAAGTATAGCTTAGATGTAGCACAAGGCCAAAAGTGTGGAGCACAATGAGGACTGAACTCACTACTAGGTTGTAATTGATCTAGCAAGACAAGCTTGTTAAACATTACACCACATCAAAATGTCCATATTCCCATGAATGTTATCTATCTATAAAAGGCAGGATGTGTTTGTGTGTGTGTGTGTGTGTGTGTGTGTATAACGAATGCACAACCGCAGTTTTCGACGGATTTGCACCAAAATTTACATGCACATACTCCAAGTTAGCGGGAAGGTCAAAGACTGACTTGGTATTTCCCAACTCCCATCAATAGTGGAAATAATCGATATTTTCATGCTTCTACATCAGTTTTCATGTAGTTTGCGGCAATTTTCTACTGGCCAGAGTGAGAGCCTATAGCTGGCTGCTATGAATAGGCAGGAAGATTCTATTGGTGAGCGTGAGAGCCAACAGCTGACTGCCATGAATGTTAACTAGCATGCTAGCATGCAAAAAAAATTGATTGCTGTATTCGTCACAAGTGGGAAAAATTTAAATCTGCATGGCACTTTACTCCAATTGGCTCATTCACTTGCTTAAACTCAATGTTGATTCTGATTCTGCAGAACTGGATTGGGTGTGAAAAAGTATTTGTTGTTAAAATTTTTCATTTGGTTTTTCCAGTTACGAGTCTTTTTTTAAAGCTGTTCATTTTGTTTAATTCTTTTTTCGTAACAGATTTAATGTTTAGTATAGAGCTTAGAAAAAATTCACAGTGTGAGATAGGCAAAAAGTAAGGCATGTAGCAACATCAGCACAGCAAAGTGCACTCCTTTAAAGGCAAGGAAGGGCAAAAATATTTTAAGTCAAGTGATAGCGATTGCTGTATGAGTTGTACGATTTTTTTTAATCAAGCACGGGCAATGCTGCTAGTTCATTCATATAGAAGGAGTATAATTCTAATGTATTTAGAGAGAAAATGTCCCCAAATGTGTGTATCGTTTACTGGGAACAATTAGGAAAGCAGTAGGGATTTATCACTCACATTTACACAGTGAATGCAACAAGGAGAGAGGAAAGTAGTGTGTAACCTACGTAATGAGCTTACGTAAATAGTGGGAAGAACAGGAATTAATAGACATAGCAAAAAAAAAACAATTACATACCCACATAGATACCATATTAAAACACACCCAAAGTTTATTTCTTACCCAGTAACAGAAAATATTTACAAACATGCCAAAAAGATTCCACAATACAACACACATAAAATCAAAGGGTCTCTATTGGTTAGAAATTAATATCACCATGTGAAATATTTGACCAATCAGAGAAAACTAAAATTATTTTTCATGAGCCAACTTTTACAAAAACTTTCTTATAAAAAACCCACAGATATGCAACTGTCTCCAAGCCATTCAAACACATGTCTACATAGACAAACATATACTGAAAGAAACATATATTGGCTACTTCAAAGGAATCATCTTCAACAACAGGGGCGGTCAGTGAATCTTGATTGACAATCAAAATCTTTTCTAAACCACATTTTTTTTTTTTTTAACTTTAACTCAACAAAAGACTATTTTTACTCCTTTTTGATTCTTTTGAATTTATGTACATATATACAAATGATTCATCTAACACTTACAGGTGTTATATTCTGTCACAATTAGATCTCATTCTGCACGCTGGCCAGATGTGAATGCCACAAAAGCAGAGAACGAAATAAAAAAAAGTCATTTCCTTCACAACCACTTTATCCATATCTTTAAAACTAGTGACAGGACTCAAATAGAGCGAGTTCAATACCCGGTTAAGGCAGTGGAGAACTTTCAGAGGGAAATTAAAACAAGAGATAACTGATAACTGACATCCATTAAACATGGCACGTGGAACTAGAACAGTCTACCCCAGTGAATGAAATAAAGGGTTCAGTTCGACTGTCCAACCACCTGAAGAAGACCGGAGCGTACAACGGCCGAAACGTTGTAATAAATATGGCGACAAGGATAAGGACAATAGTCCGAATAATGTATATAGTGCCTCATCTCAGAAATATAGAAAGATACCAAAATGCGTCAATTTTTGTCTATTTCCGACTGGCCTCGCGTTTTTCTGCCGACCCTAACTCTCAGAAATGTCCAAACATTCGCGTCGATAAAATTGATGTTACAGTAAATTACACGCTTTTTTTTTTTTTTTTTTTTTTTTTTGTTTAGATTTCATGTGTGTTTAACTTTTGTTGTACATGCTCCTAATTTTACGGTTACATTTTGGAAAATACAAAGGAACATATTTATTTACTGAGGTGACATCTACAATTTGAAGCTATACAGAAGATGCCCCCCTCCACCAACAGGGCAAATACTAATTTTTAAATTTTCTTCCCACCTGAAGTTGAAAAATGTCAAAAATTCATAAGCCTGTCTGACCAATAATAATTAAAAAAAATCAACGTATCGCGTTAAAAGTTAGTACGTACGTACGTTCTGAACTAAAAAAAAAAAAAAACAGAATATAAAAATAATTCCTAAGTAAGATTTAACAACATTCTTGATCATTATATAAATTACTTGACCCGTCTTATTATACAAATAAACACTGTTTCTTACCCCATTTTCTAGAGTAAATTTACCGCACAGAGGTAACGCAGGGATTTAATTTCTTCCCAAACCACGTGTTGTGAATCTCTGTAAACGGTGCAGACTATATCTGTCTCTAGTATATCTTTTCTTGGCGACAATATAAACAAATTGTAACTGAAAAGCAATGTTATGGAGATTAGAATTTATTTTCAATAAAGATGCTTTATATTTAACAAAATCTGCTTTAATAAAGAATATTTTATTTAATGAAGTTAAGAATTACTATTGAAAATACGCATATTTTTTTCAATTTTCGATCAGGGATGTTATGAAAATTAAAATGTCTGGTATTTGATTTAAAAAAAACTTTCAACATGTTTTAGCAGTTACTGATAATATTTTAAAGCCCAGTTAATATTATTAATCTCTAAAAGTGTTTTATCTGAATGAGAAACCCAGTCTAATACCGTACAGAAAATTAAATGGTTACTTTGTTAAGCTTACACCGAATGAACGAACAATTTTGTTTTTCGTAAAGAGAATCTTATATTTGTTTCTGTAAAATTAAAAATAAGTCATAAATAGTTTAATAAATTATTAGTAAAAATTAAATACGGATTATTTTATTTGTTGTGTGAGATAATGATCTAAAGTATTGTAAATATGCGGTTGTGAAAACAGTTGCTATGTTGTTGCCTAACAACGAAGTTCGAAGTTGTTTTGTTTGTTGCTTTGAATGAAGTTTTTATTGAATTCCTGAAGTTCTTTTCCTTTCTTTTTGGTGAGGAAATTAAATGTCTTTAAAAATGTGTGGCTTGGTAAGTAATAAATTATTTTTATACTTGATAAATATGTGTTTAATTTCATAAATTCGTTGTTCTGTGTATTTTTGGTCATTAAGGAACTTGTACGTTATTTACAAAAAAAAAAAAAAAAAATTAAATTAATTAACTTTTGATTTTTGGCCAAAAATAAAAGAAAGTTTTTTTTTAAGTAAAACTGTTCAACGATTTCTGTTTTTTCTTTTTATGTTCAACTTATTTTATTTTTTTATATATGAAAAAAAAAGAAGATATTTTTCAATTTGATCAACAAACTTTTTTTTTTTTTTTTTCGGAATCACAGAATTGAAAAATAAGTGTAAATTAAAATGCCAAACATAAATAAAGTGGTTATGAAAAATATCAATATTGAAAAATTTAATGTTTTAAAATCAACTTTAAAAGTAAAACTGAAATCAGAATTTATATTCACTAGTGACTAGAGTGTCTTCTTTTTAGTGACAACGTTTCGGCCATTGCACTCTCCGGTTTTCGTCAGTTTTCTGTCGTAACGGGAATTGCAGACTAAACCATTTTCAATACACTGGTAGGTGTATTGTTTTGCTGTTGATGCTAATCTTGAAACTTTTTCTTTACGGATTGAATAAAGAGTTTAGTTTAAGATTCCCATAGGTTGAAGTGCACAGGTGTATTAAGGAATAGGGAATCATTTCATGTATTCGTATGTCAGACATCATTTTCTTGAGCGGCATGGATATATTTCAAATTTTTAATAATTGATTGAAATCTTACTAAATTAAATCTCAAGTAAGCAATTCAATATCTCACAACAGACATTTGTTTAGTTTAAAAATTTTAAAGTTTTAGCATCTGTGACTGCAAAGAAGGTTTCTGATTAGTCTTTTTCCATGGCTCATAATAACACTTAAGGAGAACAAACTGTGAGATTGGAAATTGAAAATACTTTCTACTGTCAAAAACAACAACAGGTTTATTATATAGTAAAAGTATATATACAAAGATGAGTTTTGAATGAACTCAGAACTTGTAGAATATTTGAATAAGACAAAAGTTTTAAATATTGTTCTTTTCCTTACAGTTTTGAAGAACTGAATCAGATGATGAAAGAGTCGATGTTTTAATGTGTGTTCAATTAATAGAATGTCCGCTTCTGATTTGACTATTAATTTAAAGTGTACCTGGATAAGTAAAGATCTTTTTGTCGTAATAGTACTATGTTGGAAATACCCTTCTTGGCACATGCCGTATAATCTGTGGAATGAGAAATTTATGTTTAGGTTTTCATGAAGTATGATTTTATGAAGTATTTTAACTTAGTGACAAGATAGAATGTATACGAGAAAAAAATAAGCGACAAGAAAGATTTTATGAAATATTTTAAGCAACAAGAAAGAATATATATAAGAAAAAAAATAAGGGACAAGAAGGATTTTATGAAAGATTTTTAAGTGATATAAGAAATTTAAGCTGCTTGAGCATGTATTGCCTGCTTTTCTGAGAAAAAGCAGATGCTGCATTGGGCTCCTGCTTAATTTTTGAATTTCGAAAATATTTTTGGTACATTTCGATTTGTGGTAAAACAGCTGCGTTTGTTTTTCATCCAAATTCCAAGAAGTGAATTTGGAGCCTACCTGTAGATTATAAGAAGGGGCCTTGCATTTAATTGAAGTAGTCGATGAATGTCTACTGCTGGAACCCAGGTCACTCCAGTCCAGAAAGAAAAACTATACAAAAGAAATCTGACAACTGCCAAATGAGAAGGAACATCAAAGTCACTCCCACATCAAGGAAAAGTCTTTAACTGGTGTGATTGTTCTATTCTTCACTGTTGCCATGAACTTTGCTTTGAAAATTGTACCAATTCTTTGAGAAGTATTTTCTCCTTTTTTACATTTAATATGTAGTTTTCTTTTCTGAAGACTTTATGCAGCAGTATAATTTTTATTGTAAAAGTGCATATTCCATTTACATTGATTAATTTTACATACATGTTATTGGCCATCATTTGGCACACAATGCGCTTAATTTGTGTAATTCATTCATTATTTTGTGTTAACAATAAATTTATCATTTGTTCTTAAATTCGGCTTGTGCCGTCTGCCTTTGTTGTGTGCCCATATAAATTAAAATGTTATCTCAAAGATTTGTTTGAGCAATTTTTTTTTTGCAGAGTTTTTTTGCCAAATAAAAAATTCTTTTAGTAAGAAGGATGATGCTATGAAATAACCTTAAGCGAAAAGAATTTAGGAATTTTTAGGAAAAAGTTTAAGCGAAAAGATATAATTGATTAAAAAGAACTGAGTGGAATAATGAATGAGTAAATGTTTTAATATATATTCAATTAACTGAATATTTGCTTCTATTAATTTAAAGTGTCTCTAGATGAATAAAGTTCTTTTTGTAGTAATGGTGTTGTGTGTTGAAAATACACTTAGCACATACTGTAATCTTCTGCAGAATTTTATGATGAAGTAGATTCTTATCAATTCACAGCCAAACTGTTATTTTTGTTATTCATTTATCCTCCAAAAGAGACCTCCAGCAGACGTTTTCTGAAACTGTGTGTTCTCATTGGTTTAAAAATGTGATATGCATTTTTCTGATTGGCTGGAATATTTTGAATTTTGTTTGAATGTATATTTTCACAGGAAACATTGCCCAGCTTCTGCAATCAAATTTTTGAGTATTGAAAGGTAATTTTTCATGACTATTTCCCTTTCCGATTGTTACAAGGGTTTTAAATATGACAGACATATGAAGAATTCTGGAGGGTGTAATATTGGAAATGTTGCGATTATAATAATCAAGATGAGGACGTGAGTTCTGTTGAATGTATTACAATTTTAAAATAATTGTTTTTTATTCTTTTAGTTAAAAAAATCTTGAATGGCTTTGACATATTTAGACTTAAAAAAGAAATACACTGTAAATAAAATATTCAGCATGATATATTATGGATTCCTACTCATCACATAAATAGATTTTATATGTATATTAAAAATTCTAGTTTTTTAGTTTACTCATACAGCAGATATTAAAAAAAAATGAATTGAATTATTGTATCTGCAAGCAGTGTGTAAAATTAGATCTTATCAAAGTAGAATCATGTGACAAAATGGTGGTTTATTAAAGATCATAAAAATAATACACTTTTCCAGTTTTTATCCTTTTCTATCTATATTAATTTTTTTTTTTTTGTATTTTCTTTTAAAGAAGTCTTAAACCATGTGTAAGGAATTTGAAGGGTCTGGAATATTAAGGTATGTATAAACTAAGGCTTTCATTTGCCACATGAATAAACTATTGTGACAAACTTCTCTTTATATCTGTCTACACAAGAGTGACATAGTTATAAACTGAATTTGGAACTGAGATTTTCACTGTATATATGTGATAATGGAGAAACATTGGGTTAAGCAAGAGAAGAATGTTTAAAAATACTTAGATAAAATAAATTTTTTTTTCATCATCAGGCACTTGGCTGACAGACACATACACACACACATGCATATATATATATATATATATATATATATATATATATACTAGCAGTAGAGCCCAGCATTGCCCGGGGATGTAACATTAAGAGATAGATCAAGTATTGACAAAGATTGTTTAAGGTTGACGGACACACATGTCTTAATTATTTTTACGAATTGGTCAAACCCAAACTCAAATAAAAACATTGTTTTCAATCATTATGAGTCTACCGATTGAATAGAATTTTTCAATTTTATTATAAACAATTGTCTTGTAAATGGAATTTTTAAAACATTCTGAATGTAAAAATAAAGAAAAAAGTGTGCAAGACAATAAGAAACACTACCTACCAAAAAAAAAAAGTGAAGTTTTGTTGAAATCTGTTGAAACATGTAGGAAATCCGATCCCATATATAAACTAATAGACACACACACACAAACAACCTGGGTTTTATAAGTATAACTCTATATGAGTTGTCCCCCTTTCATTCTCGAAACAGCGATGCATCTTAATTGTGTTTTCAAATTGATTTATGCAAAAACAATTGTGTTTTTCCAATTTTTGGCACTGTCAGAACCACCGCAAGGTAATTTTATGTAGTCCTGTGAAGTTTTGTTGAAATTGGTTGAAAAATGTAGGAAATCCGATCCAATATATAAACGTACACACACACACACACACAACCTGGGTTTTATAATAAGTATGATATATGCGCAAATATGCAGAAAAATAGGAAGGGTAAATAATCCTGAGTTCCTTAGTATTTTTGTTTTTATTTTTAAGAAGACAGTGCTCCATACAGAAGTAGAGCTTATATTATAATATTTTTTTAAAAATATGATTCCTTTGCTACATAAGAGTCCTCATGTTTCAAAAACGAGAGCCGAAACCGTCAATATAAATATTAAAATTAAGTTGAATTAAGGTGTTGGGTCCCGTTTCATCCTCAAGCGAAAATTTAGGAATAAGCTATCTTGTGGTTTGCGCGTGTTTATAAGTATGGTCCATTGCAACATTAATTACTATGGAAATTACTGGGCCGGCCATCTTGGTTAGAGCTTATTCTGAAATTTACGTGTCAAAAGAAATCATTGTTATCTCCAAAAAATTGTTAATGCAATATTCACTAACAATCAAAGTAGTATTCCTGCAATTCAAAATATGTGTTAGCTTTAAATAATCCACAAAGGGTTGATAAATTTTTAAAAAAACAAGTCAATCAATCATGATTAAAGCTAAAAATATTTCTCCTGGCTATTTTTCCATCATGCATGGATTTTAACTGCATGAAATTGTTTGACCTCCACTGAGAAATTTTTTTTTTTTTCTACATATTTCACCCCCAGGCAAAGTGGGAGTGCCACTAATAACACAGATTGTTCTGGAAAGCCATCATAAGAATTTTTGAATTTCCAAACTATTCATGCATTGAATATTGCTGTCACATTTGGTCTGGTGCTTTTGTTATGCATTTAGAAATTCTTGATAGAATACAAAAAAGAATCTGCAATGTTTTTGGTCCTGATCTGGCATCTTGGCTTTAGACACTTTCTCACTGCCATAATGTAGCTTCCCTGTGCTTTTTCTATAATATTTTCATGGTAATTATTCTGATGAGCTTTCCTTGTATGTACCTTGAATTAATGAGTTTAAGCATACTACTAAATTAGTGGCAAGATTTCATCATCTTACAGTTGAAATGGCTAGATGTAACCATAATTTCTATGCTAACAGTTTCTTCTCTTGCACTTCCCATTTGTGGAACTCTCCTCTGGCTTCTTGCTTTCCAGTCAAGTTCTCAAAATTCAAATGCAGTGTCAATCATTATTTTCTGCCGTCTTAATTCCTGTTCTTTTATTGTTCTCTCTCCTTAATGACGTTTTCTTTTTCTCATATTCTTTCACATTCAGTAACTCATTGCATCTTAGTGTCTTTATTGCTTTGCTTGAGATGAAATGATTAAAAAAGAAAAATTCAATGATTATTTTTGGAGACAAGCAAAACAAGAGGAGAGCAGTAAAAACATAATCTGTTTGGTAAAGATAATTACCCTACCTTCGAAAAGAGAGTTTAAGCCAGTACCAGTCTGGACTTGTTATCTGCAAAGGCTTAAGTTGAGATTTGGACATGATTCTCATTCAGGATCTCATAGTAATCTCATCCAGAGACCTGAGCAAAAAAATGTATTTCAAGTGAACTATGTTATAAAAATGCTGAGAATACCATGGACACAACATATGAGCAATGAAGACGCTTTACGTAAAATGAAAATAAAAAGGACACTTACAATCATAAGGAGATACTTCCAATTTCTGTGTCACATAATGATGAAAGAGAGCTTGGAGAATTTGGCACTCACATGACATATTGAAGGCAAGATGGGCAAAGGAGTTACCTACAGTGAGCTTGTGTAAATGGATGACAAAATAGGGACTACGATGATTAGTAAGGGAACAAACATTGCTTAGAACTGCAAAGAATAGGAAATTGTGGAGAGCTGTGATCACCTACGTCTTGAAGGGCCACAGCCCATAAAATAAAAAAGTTCTCAAAATATTAAATACAAGAAATGGCGTTGTAAAACACTTTGTAGTTGTTTGGATTTATTTCCAGATCATTATCGTATTTTACAAATGCATTTTTTGCATTTTCTAACCATCATCAGTTGACATGCTTTAAACTTTAAGTGGTTAGTAACAACTTTCACTCGGCTCTCCGATTCCTTAATCAAAAAGCCGAGTTCAAATTCCACTTGTATCCATCACATTCACTTACATGCTAATACCCTTGGGAAAGGTATGAATCCTCTTCTTCTCCCCCCAGCTATGGGTAAATGGCAGGACAAGCCAGGTTCTATAGGCTTGGATGGCAACCAGTCTACCACAGAAAGAAATGGCAACCTACTGTGGGAAAAAATCTGCCTCGTCAGTCATGTATCGGAAGATGCAGGATTGCGTAAGTGTATATCACACATGGTGCATAACTGACTGACTGTAAAATATTCAGCATTTTTTTTGTTTAATTTATTTATTTTATGTTTGAGATATTTCTCCTCTTCCCAACTTTTATTAATTTTTTTTTTTGCAATATTTTATTTGTTAATTGTTCAGCATTATATAGATGATGGTATCATTTGGTTCATAATCTTAAATAGTTTTTACTTTCTTAGACAATCATCTTAGGAATGCTGGAAAAATAACAAGTCAAAATATTTTGAAGAGAAATGAGAGAGCCAAATGCTAACGATCATCATCAGCATTATGTTGCTGTTGTTAATAACTAAATATTTAAAATATTTAATTATTTTATATATCATCATCATCAGAGCTGTTTGACTGGAAACCAGAGTGATTTCTCATCTTCAGCTCGTTTCCAGGCACGCCTGCCTGCTCAGGTGCATTTATGTTTTCTTCAACACCCACTGAGCCAACCTGTGCATTATACTACAATTATGCTGAATAGATTTTTGTTACAGTTTAAGCACATGCCTCACCAGGGTCTAAATACAATTTTAAATTCAGAGTTGCCCTTCTCCTATACTAGTTGCTAACTCTAAAATAATTGGCCATGGTTAAGCATGATTGACAAATCTAAAGCAAAGCAACTATAATATTAATAAGCAAAAAAAAAATGTTCACAAAATCGGAATAATATGCTCACACAAAAGGAGTGTGGTTATAATGTTTTGACTTTATTTTCAAGAAACAACAAAAATGTGAGAATTTTCCTTTCCTTTCCTTTTTTTTTTCTTTTGTTAAGAAGAAATCCCAGGATTTGTCTATAAATTTGGGGAGGGGTAGGATTTTAGCAGTCATTCCAGTGAGAATGTAACAAACACCAACCATAGCTATTTAACTCATAGTTGGTGGGCAGAAGAAATGGATTTGTACCTTTCCCAAGAATATTCGTACAAAAGTGAATGCAATGATCATGATCAGAATTTAAACTGATTTCTGATTCCAAGCATCTAATCAGTGCATTTGAGAATAATAACCTGTTGTGTCGGAAACCTACCACCCCTCTTGAAGATGAACTTGTCTGCGTCTGTGAACAAAGACTTTAAATAGTGGCATGTCAGTTGACATGGGGGGAAGACAGATAGACAGAGAAGTTCTTAGCTGAGCTAGTTATTGACTACTCAGGCAATTTCTGTACCTTTTTACCAACCTATTAAAACCCTTTTTATTGTTATGTGTTATTTGGTGTTTGTCTCTACTAACCCCCAAAAAACATCATAACAAACCTTCTAAAATAATTGAATATCGGTGTGTAGCCAAGTGGTTAGGATATTAGCATTCCAAGCATGAAATCCAAGTTCAAAACACACAATAGTTGATTCAACAAGATGACTTTTAGATAATATCAGTCTGAAAAAACAGTTCCAGCATGCATCACAACTGGGAAGTGCTTGAAAAGCCATATCACAATTTGATTCAAGCCTTGCAGGTGAAATTGTTTGGATTCTTTTGATGGTTGTGCTAGCATGATGTGACAAGTTATCATGACAGAGTGTTTGTGCATAATGACCTTGTTCACCTAGTGATTAAACCAGATTGGGCACCAGGAGTTATAACTAAGGTTCAATCCTCAGCATGGTTGTAATATAAATCAGAGGCTGGCTCTCTGGGAGTTGAAAGACACAAAATGTGACTGGGTAGGCATCTGCAACAGAGTTTAACTTGCCACTCTAGCAGATGAGTATACTTGGATTGATTGATTTGTTTTTTACAGCTTATCAACCCTTTGTGGGTTATTTAAAGCCGGTAAATATTTTGGATTGTAAAAATAATTTTTTTTTTGTTCTGTGAGTGAATATTGCATTAATAATGGTTTTTCCACATGCAAGTCATAACTGGTGGCGGGAAGAGAAGTGATAGATTCCTACCTTTCCCAAAAGGATTTACTCATAATTGTATGTAAGGAACTCAACTCGAATTCGAACTTGTCTCTTCGATTTCTTATTCTGAACCAATATTCATTACACCAGAGGATACTCAGAAGACTAGCCATCAAAATAATTAAATGATGCCAATAAATTATTTCAGACAAAAATTGTCAATAATTTTTAACTCATCACCATTGAGGAATGGTTATGAAAAACCTGAAGAAAAAACGTTTATATGAAATAAAGTAGTCACAGCATTACCTCAAGACATTATTGAAATTTGAATCTTGTAATGATGTTTTCTTGACTTGTAAAAACCCAACCCTCCCTTTGAAACAGCCTATGAGAGCCTTGATTTCACATTTTATTTATTTTTTAACAGTTGTGAAGATAGAAAATGGAGAACTACCACATTTTAGGGTGCATTGGAGAAGGGTCATATGGAAAAGTGTACAGAGGTCAGCGCAAATATTCAGCCAATGTGAGTTCAGAGTTTGTCTTTTTTTTTTTACTTTGTTCATTCTGAAACAAATTAGGGAATTCTTTGTGAAGTTGCTGAGCTGAAAGGCACTTGTGGTGTAATGGTTAGCAAGCTCATCTCATTAGATCAATTATGACTGAGTAGTGAGTTTGATCCTCACTGGGTGCACCATACTTTTGGCCTTGTGCCACATTTAAGCTACGTTTAGTAAATTGCTTATAAATGAATTCCATCTTCGTTTATCAACTTTATTTCTCAAAAAGTAAGGCAAAATTACATTTTATTCAATTCTCTATTCACCCTCATTTGCAATGACTTGTCACTTATCAGGCAGCTCTTCAGTATCTTTTCAATAAAGTCCACAGATGTTAATATGAAAAAGTTTTTGACAAACTCTTGAAATGTGAACTTAGGGTGAAGACTGTTTTTATAAATATGACTGCAGGATAAATACTTTTATTATGTAATAGTAATGAGTGATTAAAATGTGATAAAAATCTACTAAGTGAACTTTTTAAGACTTATGTGACTTTTTTTCTTTTTTTTTTTTCAGAGATTATATTGTTCCATTTAAATTAGGGACCTCCACAAAAAACATCATACCTAAGGTTTAAAATGAATTTTGAAAAATCTTTCTTGAAGCTTTTATTTTAGTTTTAATTTCAAGCTAATATATTAAATTTAATATTTCCAAGAAGCAAAATACTTTACTGTATTTTAAAAACTAATTTAAATTGACTCGAAGGAGTTTTTTTTTTTTTTACTAAAATAGCTGATTAGTGCCCTTTTTTTTAGTTGTCTTTCATCACAATGTAATTCTCTTTTATTAAAAAATCTTTGAAAAATAAAATATACTTTTCTGAAACTTTATTTGAGGAATATTTGCTGATTTAAAGTATAATTCATCTGATTTGAAGCAAATATTATTTACTTTAAGCTTAAAATATTTCAGAAATACATTTTTTTTTACCCAATAGCAGCTGTGTTTTTAACCCAACAGTAGCTGTTTTGATGTGTTGACAGGTCTAATGTTATTCTACGAAGACTATATCTGTAAAACATTATTGAAGAAAATGATGTGAGCACTGTTTTTATATAATTTTTAAGTACTCAGTAATCTTAAAAATTTAGAAAAATATTCTCCATAAACAATTCTTTTTAATGAATTTTAGAAATATTGGCTTTAAATTTACTATAGTTATTGCTCTTATTTTCTGATAATGTTGTGTATGGTTGCTTTTCAAAAATTGGCATATTTATACATATACAGAAAAATTCATAATGTTTTTAAACATATTGGTGTTTGATGATTTGTATTAATCTTTTCCATTTATCATTAGAAAATATCATTTTCACTTGATAATAATATCATCTAAAAGGCAGAAATTAGTACAGAATTGTAAAAGATTTAAAACTTTATAAATTTTTCTAATTAAAATTTATAAAATAAAAACAGTTCTAGTAAAAATTCATTATTCATCGGAAAATTTTTTTCTTAAGACAATAGTATCTGTAATGCATCTAATTTATAAAAGCAATTAAAAGATTTTCTAATTAAATGATGTCATAGTTTTATTGCATTTTTTATGATTGTAAGCATATTTTCAGTAAAAGGTGTTTCTGTTTGACAAAAGCAAATTGATGATTTAAATTCTCCAAGGAGTCCTACTTTTAACTAATATAAATATGAAGAGGGTGAAATTTTAATTTCTTGAAATTTCATGAAAAAAAAAAAATTTTAGCAAGATTTTCTAAAAAAAAATTTTTCAAAATAATTTAATTTATTTGTGAATAAGACCTGAAAATTTCATTAAAATCTGACAATTATTTGATTTTTGCAAGAATTTCCAAATCAGTGTGTTTTTAATACTAAAAAGACTAAAATACTAATCTTTAATCGACCCACTGTTGCAAGAAAAACAAGATTTTTAACCAAAATTTTGAATGTGCTAGAGAGGATTAAAAAATTTAATAAAATAATAATAAAAAAAAAAATTTGGTCTTTCTTCTTAATAACATAAACATGTTGACAATAAAACTTTGTTTTCATCATGGTATACTCTTTAGAAAATTTTTGGAGATACCTAATTGAAATTGATATCTGAGTTGGGATTCTTCTGGTGTTTTGAAGGAATGAAGCAGGAATTTCTTACCCTCTAAGAATTTGATTTTCTTTTATCTTTCTGGTAGGCTAAATTCCAACATTTTTCCTTGTGATTTTGTTTGTAAAATGAAGATCTGCACTTCTGACATGGTTTATTTTGACAATACTCTGATGGCATTACTTTGTGAATTATTCAGTATTCTCATTTTTGGTATTTTGATAAGCCTGTGCAATCTGAGATGCTTGATTCTTCTGGGAATGTTCAATTTTTTTGTTTTTAAACAAATTATGTAATGTTGGGAGGTAATTAGGAATCTTATAATGAGAAGTAAGGTGAATTAAAGCTGTATATATACAGGCCAAGAATGATACAAAACAGTTCACCTTGTGAATTCATGCTGTTAACATCCTGAAGACTATTGAAAATTACCTTCTTGGTGGACTATTTGTGATTACCTTTAATACCATGGTTGACATATTTTGTAGTTATTGCTTTGTTTTGACGTATGATTTTGCTAAATTACTTTGCTTCCATTTGTGTTAAATAATAACTGTCATTTCCTTTAACAATCTTCAGCCTTCATCAGGTGTTTGATTCAACCAGTAATCCTTAAAAAAAATTATTTTATTAGGTAATTTTATTTAAAGTTTTTACTCAAAAGTAGTTTGAATAATTCATAGAATAAAGGCAATACTTACTGTCAGAAGTTCTGAGAACTGTTTGTATCTGCTGAAAGTATTTTTTTATTTAATTTGATTTCAAATTCTTGTTTAATTATTTTCCAAAACATTCTATTACATTTGTGTACAGACTCTTACAATTTTCTCAGTATTGTAACATAAACCCTATCAATTAGTCAGTCAGTCTATGTTGTCAAGATCGTGGTGATAGTATAAATTTGTCATGTAAGAAAATTTTTCACTAAAATATGTTTTCTCTCTTTGCAACTAGGTGGTTGCTCTTAAGTTCATTCCTAAAATTGGGAAATCTGAACGAGAACTGCGTGGTCTTCGGCAGGAGATTGAAATTATGCGTAACCTCCAACATGAGAACATTGTGCAAATGTTGGACAGTTTTGAAACAGAAGAAGAAGTAAGTGAAAATTTTTCTTTTTAAAATTTATTCTGCTTTGTTGCAATTTTTTTTTTTTTTTTTTTTTTTTTTTAAAAAAAAAAAATTTCAAAAAAATTTAATTGATGCAATGAGATGAAAAATACTTTGGGTATCAATCAATGACTCTTGGATTGATCTCTTTGGGAATGAATGGCCTTTTGTACTAGCTTATCTCTCTCTCCTTTCTACTTTTTGGGTTTTATAAACGTTTATATAATAACAAAGAAATGTGGTTTAACCAACCTTGAAGTGTTATAGAGAAATTCTCGTTGTCTTTCATCAAATTTTGAAAATAATTAGATTCTTCTATCTTTTGATATATTGCTATTCTCTGCATGTCAAAAGCCAACTGATAGATGCTCTTTCTTGCCCAAATGTCAACAAGAAATGTGATGATTAATCATTTCTTATTTATTGATTTTCAGCTGGTGGTTGTGATGGACTATGCTGATGGAGAACTTTACCAAATCCTTGAAGATGATGGCACTTTGCCAGAAGATCAAGTGAGCCTCTTGTATTACTTATGTTTATTATATACAAGCAGCATGCCCCGGCGTTGCCCGTGCTTGATTCAAAAATTGTACGATTCATACAGCAATCGCTATCACTTGACTTAAAATATTTTTGCCCTTCCTTGCCTTTAAAGGAGTGCTCTTTGCTGTGCTGATGTTGCTACATGCCTTACTTCTTGCCTATCTCACACTGCAAATTTTTTCTAAGCTCTATACTAAACATTAAATCTGTTACGAAAGAAGAACTAAACAAAATGAACACAAAACGATCAGCTTTAAAAAAGGACTCGTAACTGGAAAAACCGAATGAAAAAAGAATGTTAACAACAAATACTTTTTCACAACCAACCCAGTTCTGCAGAATCAGAATCAACGTTGAGTTTAAGCAAGCGAATGAGCCAATTGGAGTAAAGTGCCATGCAGATTTAAATTTTTCCACTTGTGACGAATGCAGTTATCGTTTTTTTTTTGCATGCTAGCATGCTAGTTAACATTCGTGTCAGTGAGCTGTTGGATTTTGCTATGGCCAATAGAATCTTCCTGCCTATTCATGGCAGCCAGCTATTGGCTATTACTCTGGCCAGTAGAAAATTGCCGCAAACTACATGAAAACTGTCGTAGAAGCATGAAAAAATCGATTATTTCCACTATCGATGGGAGTTGGGAAATGCAAAGTCAGTCTTGGCCTTCCCGCTAACTTGGAGCATGTGCATGTAAATTTTGGTGCAAATCTGTCGAAAATTGCGGCCGTGCATTCATTACACACACACACACACACACACACACACACACACACACATACTACCTTTTATAGATAGGGATAAGGAATGATAATTTTGAAAATGGCCATCTGAAAGTAAAATTGCTTACCTAGACACCTTCAGAGTTCTCGCCTTCTGACTAATTTTTTTTTTATGACTTATCAACCCTTTTTGGGTTATTTAAAACTAAAAAATATTTTGGAATGTCAGTATAATTCTTTTTTTGTAAGTGAATATTGCATTAACAATTTTTTGAGAATAACAGTGATTTTTTTTCCTGATACAAGTCCTACCATTTAGCCCATAACTACGTGTAGTAGAGGGATTCATATCTTTCCCAAGAGTATTTGTGCATTATTGAATGTAACAAACATGACTAGAATTTGAACTCAACTCTCTAATTTCTCATTCAAAGACTCTGTCTATTAGATCACCTACACATCCTTACTTCTCTTGTGAAGATATGCACTTTTTTAGAACTTGGTGTCATTGCTGGGAACAATTTGTTTTTCAGAATGTCTTTTAGTAATGTATTCACGTGTTGCTGGATGTCAAGGATGTCAGAAAATGTTTGCCTTTTCAAATCATTTATCAATTTTGGAAATAGTCAAAAGTTACATGAGGTTAAAAGATGGATGGACTCTTTTCTGTAATGGAGTGTTTTGCCAAGAATTTTCGAAACCTTAATGCATCATTTTTTTAAATTTTTTTCCTAAATCTGTTAGAATCAGCTGCACTGTCTCCCTATTCATATTCAGTTCTGCTATCAGTCCCACACTTAATCGTTGATCTGAGTGCACCAAGGTTCACACTCTGTCCGCATCTGCATCTCTTTGTGTTTTGGGCTGCTCACTCCTTGTGTTCTCATGTACACCTTCTTGCCTGCTCTGTGTCACTCAAAAGCACCTGATTTCTTTAAATACTTGATTAATTTAATTAATCAAGTATCATCAACATATGAGCAACAGCAAAGTTTTAGAGAAAATGGAAATGAAAGGAGACTAAAACTAAGAATCAAAAAGAGACAGATGAAATTTCTAGGGCACATAATGAGGAAAGAGGGCTTGGAAAATTTGACACTTACAGGACATTGAAGGGGGGACATAGAAAAAAAATGCATAACCTACCTAACAAGATTATGTAAATGATTGGTTGAACAGGGATTAGGAGATATAATAAAAACACCAAATTTACTAAAGGCTACAAAGGGCAGGAATTTGTGGAGAGCTATAACTGCCTGTATCCTGAAGGGGCACAATATATAGAAGAAGAATATTTCACTAGCACTTTTACAATTCTTCACAATATTTCACTAGTATTTGAATGTCTTATGTATTTCATCTGTGCTGCATCACAAGAAAGCAGAAACTTGATTACATACTGCAATCATTCTTATTGATAAACAACAGAAATATTGATTGATTGTATTTGAATGCCTTATGTATTGGGCAATCAAAATTATCTAATATTGATTGGGGGGCTTAATTGGGCAAACATCTCTATGATCACTGCACACACACACACACACATATATATATATATATATACATACATATATATATATATATATATATATATATATATATATATATATATATATATATATATATATATACATACATACATACATACATATATATATATATATATATATATATATATATATATATATATATATATACATATACATACATACATATATATATATATATATATATATATATATACATACATACATACATATATATATATATATATATATATATATATATATATATATATATATATATATATATATATATACAAAATTACCTCAACATAGAAGATAGTCTATTTCAAGACGTCTGTATGTGGCTGTCAATCGCCCCCTAAGTGTCTGTCTCGGAGCATTGTTTTAAATTTATTTTCAGTGTCAGTCCTTCTCTGGTAGACACCTTGTTAATTAGAATGGGTTTGTGTTAGCGATTGGTGGGGGTGTAAGGTATCTTATCCCAGGGGAAGCGGTCTGCAGTTGGAGTTTATTCATGGCCAGGACCTTTCATTTTTTTGTAGTTTAATATCAGTTCCTACTATGTGGCATTTCTTATAAAAGCCCCAAGTGTGTTTTTCTGGGATTCACAGTAAATAGTTTTTGTACTACAGGCGCCCAATATTATTAAGAGATGGGGGATTTAAACTTAAGCCCATTAAGATCAATGTAAATTAGTTGATTTATAGATTTATAGATTATGGGTAATACCAGTGATGTCAATGCTATGTCAATGGAATAAATTATGCTGTCCAGTACACTTATATGCATATATATCTTCATACATATATATGTACATTTTCATGTCCATATATATATGCCACTATATGTACACATACAAACCCACATATATGCACATGTATTCTTATGTAATTTGGAATTTATTTCTATATCTATAGATATATATACAAATAGAGAAATATATATATATCTATATCTATATATATATATATATATATATATATATATATATATATATATACATTAAGAAATGGACAAAGTCTGACAATTTATTAAAGACATTTTATGTTTAACATTCTTTTTTATAGATACAAGTATTTAAGTAAATGCTCTGTTTATAATAAACAGTATTAAATAACATTTACTGGCCTGAATGTCCGAGAAATTTTCATAGAAAATATTTGAACTTTGACAGGATTCGTATAGGATGCAGGTTCAAATCCTGTCAAAGGACGGATATTTTCTATGAAAATTTCTCGGACATTCAGACCGTAAATGTTATTTAATACTGTTTATTATAAACAGAGCATTTACTTAAATACTTGTATCTATAAAAAGAATGTTAAACATAAAAATGTCTTTAATATATATATATATATATATATACATATAAATATACATAACTAGACTCGTTTCGAAAAACCCTTGAATTTTTGATTTGCTAATCAAATCAATCTCGAGGGAAAAAAAGGTTTTAAAAAAAGAAAGAGCTACAAACATGAACTTCTGCCGACAAAAAAATCGCACAGATGCAGGTCTGAAGCCCAAAGAAAAAACCCGATACGAGTAACAACTAACTAACAAAAGAGCTCAATACAACCGTAGAGCAGACCTAGATACACCTAGTGAGCCAGACAAACCTACCTAGGTTTCACCTAAACGGATCGTCAGGGAAAGTTTGGCTAACGAGGCAAAGAGAAACACATATTTATAGGTGATAGCTAAAATCATACCACGTGACAAAAACAAAAAACAAACAAAAACAACCTAAGTGGGGGGATAAATATTTATTCAACAAAAAAAAAAATCCTCAGTGGAAAGTCAATAACGGAAAACGTCTAATTTAGTAGCCAAGATTTTTTATGTCTACATACATTGAGAATTTCAGTTTTAGAGTTTAATAGCTGGTTAGGTTGATCATATAAAGCTATGGCTAATTTCTCCTCAGCACATAATTTGCAAAATTTATGGCCTGCTTTATATTTTGGGCATTTTTTTAATATTTCCCATTTAAAGATGGGGTCTATATTATCTTCTTGTTTGGTTTTCCATACGTAGGTAGATAGCGTGGTACTATGTTTAATTTTTGCATTCTTGCGTGGTATGATTTTAGCTATCACCTATAAATATGTGTTTCTCTTTGCCTCGTTAGCCAAACTTTCCCTGACGATCCGTTTAGGTGAAACCTAGGTAGGTTTGTCTGGCTCACTAGTTGTATCT